>ML828532.1:110995-122240 GCA_009831015.1 Picea engelmannii | reverse complement strand
TCCTGTTACGCCAGTTTGAAGCCTTGACTCAAGCTAACCTAAACCCTTCCTACAAACTGTGCGATAACAAATCCCATTGGTTCTTTTAAAGTTGATATCGATACTACATTTTTTATTTTGAGGCCCATTTTTGACCTCAAAATTCCCCTAATATGATTGGGTCCACCACACCTACATGATCACTTCTCAACCCAAATGTCCTCAAGTCAAGTAAAATCCTCCATGTAAGAAACCAAGTGTCCCTATGCCATCTAGGGATCAATTCCCTCCTCCAAGATGCCCAACAATCCTCTTCCAAGGTAATTCGTCCTCCTAAGTATGCAACCAACTTCCATGTGTGCACCCATGAACAAAGCCACTAGCCACATAGGGATCCAATGCCCTATGAAAGTACACCACATAAGCATCCAGTCAAGGAATAACAATCCAAATGAAGGCTATCTCCAATGTGTATGTCCATCTTGGAAAAACCAAGGGTAGTCAACACACTATGCATCCCACATCACATGAAGCACCCCAAAGCATGGTGTGAACACTTTCAGAGTAACCTTGAAAGCTAACATTTTATGCCTTATGGGCTATCTAAGGATTGGATACACATGGTTCAATGCATGGGTTAGTAACTGTGTAGGGTGGGTGCTTGGGTTTGATATATAGGTTGGGTCATTTCATGTTTGTTGGACCATCATGACTATCCCAAATAATTGTGTTTATATAATGAAATTGTGAAAGTTATCGATGAATCATTGGGAGGTGAAAGTATGCATATCATATATCATTACAAAAAATTCCAAGAGTACTAAATGGTGGAAGAATATATTATGTAAAGCAGAGGTGTCTACTGAAATTTTTTAATCACTGATAACAAACTACCTCATGATCGTCCCAAATAACTGTGTTTATGTACCTCATATTATGAAAGATGTCAATGGATCACCAATAGGTGAAACCATGTATATCACATATCATTTAAAAACTTTAAGAGAATACTAAATGGTGGAAGAATTGGTTATGTAAAAAAGAGGTGTATGATGATGCAATTTAATCCTTGAAAATAAGTTCAAGTTCTTAATGTCCCTCATCTTCCCTTCAGTTTTATGGTGTGATATGTCTCCAGTTTTATGGTGTGATATGTCTAGAGTTCGATTTTTTGAGATATAAATTCATTGACTGGAATGGTGGCGGCTTATCTCTGAGAAGAGATGTGACGGCAGCGCACATTCGCAAGAAGAAGGTTACAATGAGGCTCTGAAGGCATTTTTACAATAAGTAGGAATGCGAAAAACCCTAGACATCCAAAAACCGAACCCTAGGAGATGAAGCGCCAAAAGTCATGTGGGCCCCGTTTGGGTAAGTTAGTACATCAACTTCCCGGGGTCATAACTTTTGCATACAATCTTCGTTTTAGGCATGTGATAGCCCGTTGGAAAGGTATCGTTGAGGAGATTCATTTTGGGGGATCAATGATGCCTTTGGCTATCATTGAGGAGCTCTATCCCAAAAAAAAATCATTTAGGCCCTCAAAATGGCCCCGAAAGTTAAAACTGCTAAAAATAGTAAATTGCCAAAAATTGTCAGAAAACTGTTTTGAGCCAGTTGGAAAAGGTGGGTGGCCACCGATATCCATCTATATCAATCCATCACAACAACAAAGAAACCTAGAGTTCTTCAAACGGAGGAGGAGATAACGACCCTCCTCACTCTAAAATTGATAGTTTTCACAAGCTTCCAGTAGAGAAGAAGAGAAAAAAAAATGTGGGGTAGGCGGAAGAGACGGAAATTCAGAGTGAGAACATGGAACTTGACATTGATCTGGATACCATGATCTTCTTCCTTGATTAGCCCAAAGACGCTATTCACCATAGCCATCCAATGGACATATCCGTTACCCAAAATTTTGACGAAGATGAATCCTTCGTGTTCCAGAGCGTTGTTTTTAATAGCCGGAACAAAAAATTGATAATTGAGAAAAAAATGTTAAAAATAAGAAAGGAAAATCTCGTTCAGAGGTTGACGTTGCCAACATGCGGCTGTCCCAAATCTGTCAACTTCACACCGTGACCGGAGAAGCACTTCATGATTCCATTAGAGGCATCGAGACCGAGAATGCCAGACTGAAGGACCGAGTGAAGGAATTGGAAGACACTTTCATTCCTATGCCATTGCTTGTCGATCCTTTGGCAATAGCCATGCCTGGAACCCCTACACCCAATGTAAAAGCATCCTCCACCTTGCTCGCATCCTGTAAAGGATATGTGGAGAACAATATAAAAAAAAGAATGGAACTGGTTATCGAGGCATGGAAAAGATCACAAACCATCACTTCCCTTGGAACCAGGGCACATAGCTTGCTCGAGATTTTGTAGACCGAATTAAAAGATGAAGAAAAATTCTTTTTAAAAACGATCATCCCTTTTGGCAAGATTGTCAACAATATGACAGAAACAAAAAGAAGAGAAGAAGATATTCCATCCAAAAACCGGATCGGCCAATTGAATGCATATTGGAAAGAAAAAGTAAAGAACCTGCATCTCATTGTTCAATGATGTGAACAAGCCATATCAAAGAAAGACAAATTATTCACAAAGTTGTCAAATATAGACTTAGCCGAGAAAATCAACGACTTCCAAGACCTCCACTTAATCGCAAACTCCTTGCCCTTAACCAGGCAAGAGTTCGATAAACAGGTTGCTATGTTTAAGACCTTGTCTCTGGAAAAGTTTTACAACATCCTTCAATTTGATCAAGCTCACATCCACGATTGGCTAGTCAAATATGCAGTACAGAATGAGGAAATTCATCAAGCTCTCTCTAATCTTTCTATCGACTTTCGGGAATTAGAAAATGATATTTTCAACATAAAAATCTGGAATGAGATCAACGTCGCCCCAATGAGAGGCTACATTGAAGAATGGCTCGAAAGGAAATTGAAATAGGCCATTGACGAAAGGCAACAGGCAGTTTCCGGCATTCCAACAGCCGTGGAGGACATCCTTGAAACCGCAGTCATCGACGACATCAATGAAACACTAGCCACAACCAAATAGACAAAGGGCTCATATGTACCCTCACTGTAAGTTTACTCATCACATCCTTCTTTGTTTATCAATCCAGTTATTCTAGTTTCTTAAATACAAATGTATAGGCAAACACTTATACCTTTCCATTTATTTTCTTTTGCAGCTATTGCACTCTATCTTCTTTCCACAGTCATGTTTCTTGTACATATTTCTCTAATGGTCCGCGGGAGCCCTAATCCCAGTCTACATGACAAACGCATTGAAATTCCAGTTTATATGTAACATACTTTTATTTTTTTTGTATATTTCAAAATTTCTAGTAGTATGTAACAAACTTTTATTTTTTGACAGATTTCAAATAAAAATGCATTTAAATTTTTATATGTTACAGACTCTATTCTTATCTTTCACGACTCTCTATGACAAATGCATTTAATTTTTAATATGTTACAGACTTTTATTCTTATCCTTCACCAATCTGTATGGCAAATGCATTTACTCTTTTATATGTTACAAACTTTTCTTTTTTTATATATTTCAAAATAAATGGTGTTCAACAATGCAAGTGTCATTTACTTATACCCCATGTTCACAAATGCATTTAAATTTTTATATTTCTTATCTCCTATTAATTTATGTCATCATATATTTTTATCTTTCACTAGTCCATATGGAAAATGCATTTAAATTTCCAAATTTATTCTTGCATTGTCAACAATTTTTTTACTTTGTTATATACTTTAAAAAAAAATAGGTTTGCTATATACTTTCAAAAATAGATGGTGCTCTGCCTGCCAACCATCATTTGCTTTTGCCCCATCTTCTGTGATATACATGTTGCACACAACATTTATGTGATATACATTTTGCACCAAACACTTCATTTCATTTACCATTCGACCCCATTTTCCACAATTTTCTTTCTAACCTCGTTGGCAGAGACTGCGCTTCCACACAACCTTTTTTTAATACAAGTGTCCATTGCATGTTGAGCATGGAAGGAATTGCACATCTATGTAGAAAACTATATATATAAAGTTGGTATTGAAATATTTTACTTCAATTTGAAATACTTCATTTATGGTCCATATTGAAATATTTTTTTATCATTAATATTTTTTAAGTGTCATTTATCAACTTCATATTAAGTATTGAATGAATTACACATCTCCTTCACATTGGGAAGTAGAAAGCAACTATCAATAGAATAATAAATTTTTACTTTCAATTATTTTATCTCTTTATATAAAAGTTGATATAAAATTATTTTACTTAAGGTGGATATTGAAATATTTTATTTATGGTCAACATTGTAATATTTGTTTTGTTATCAATATTTTTTTAAATGTCACTTGTCAATTCCATGTTGAGAAATGAAGGAATTACACCTCTCTCATATTGGGTTATAAAAATCCATTTTCAATACAATAAATGATAAAACCCATAAACTTATAAGTGGGAAGACCTTGCCTCTCCATCCAATCAAGTAACTTCCTCATCTCAAAAAGTTGTATCCTTTGTCATCACAATCCAATTTGATGTTTAATCAATCTTGTCTAACTCAATGGCAGTGTCACTGTAGGTTGCTTCCAATTATTTATTACAAACCTTAAACATCAAAACATTAAACCTTTTTGGGGTAACTTCTTGTCCTTCTCACATTGGAACATAGTTCAATTACATTCACATATATATAGTCGTTATAGGTTTGGTTCAACACCGTGGCTTGCAAATTTTAGCTTCTCATGAGTTTGGCTGCCAAAACCAAACATTGATAATAAAACCAAACACAAGTTCCAAATTATAGAAGAGTTGATAATTTAAAAATGTATTATAAGAAGAAAAAATAAAACTTAAAATTAATGGAAAGCTTTCAAAAATTAACTTGAAGTAGAATTTAAAAGTTTGCTTAGTCTATAAGTGATGGATCATGGAATAATATAAATGATAAAACCCACGGGCTTATAAATGGGAAGATCCTACTCCTCCATTCAGTCAAGTGATATCCTCATCTCAAACAAATGGCTTCTTTGTCTTCATGATCCAATTTGAATTTGAATCAATTTCATTTAACTCAATGGAAATATGAGTTTGGGTTGTTTCCAATTCTTTGTTATGAAGCCCAAGACACCAAATCATTAAGTCATTTTGGGGGTAACCTGTTTTATTTCTTGGACTGAATGTACTCAAAGATACTCAAAATGCAATTACATATAGGCACCATAGGTTTGGCTCAATAATGGACTTGCAAATTTTCATCTCTCATAATTTTGGCCACCAATACCAAACATTGACAATCAAGCTAGACAGAAGTTGCAACTTACAAAAGAGAGAAAAATTTAACTTTGAAAAATTATCTTTATATTCTTTGATATAAATATCACATCTACCTACTTCCTGCTTCCAAATTTAAACATCAAATTTTGTAGGAAGTACACGAGCCATAAAAAATTGGACATAGAAGTCTCATAATGACATATTACATCACCAAAAAATATTTTTATTGGAACACAATGAAGAATGATATAAAAAGGTACATAACAAAATGTAACACATGCAAAAGAAACAAAAGTTCTTTATTTCCCCTATGTATCCTAAACTGAAAATGAAAATAAATATTGATGAATTTAATAAATGAATTCCCATTATTATTAGAAAAGAAAAACAAATATTGTGGTTATAAATGGATTGACAAAATATACACATTTTATAACTATCCAAAAAACCAAAACCAAATAGATTAAAAAACAATCCCCCAAAATCTATACAAATTACATGGATTTCCAAAAATGATTGAATACTATTGTGATTTCAAATTTAAAAGGAAAATTTGAAAAAAGCTATATAAGCAATTGAAAGACCATAAATTTTGCATACCATCCTAGAGGTTGATAGACAAATTAAAATAGAAAAAATATAAAAACATACCTTTGAGAAAATATTTCTCATTTGATATTAAAAAAAAGCCACCGACATTGTTTCCTTTTCCTTTTTCTATTCTTTTTACCTATTTAGAATGAATGATGAAAATGATCTAAACCCATAATTATAAATTTATAATTGATTAATTTTTCAAGTATATGTTTCATTTGATTATATATTTTACAATATTTTTTATTATAACATTTTAATTTAATAATAATAAAATTTATAATATATTCAAATTCATAATATAAAATTTTCATATAAAAAATATAAAAACATACCATTGAGAAAATATTTCTCATTTGATATTAAAAAAAAGCCACCGACATTGTTTCCTTTTCCTTTTTCTATTCTTTTTTACCTATTTAGAATGAATGATGAAAATGATCTAAACCCATAATTATAAATTTATAATTGATTAATTTTTCAAGTATATGTTTCATTTGATTATATATTTTACAATAAATTTTATTTATCAATTAATTTGAAAATTTTATATTATGAATTTGAATATATTATAAATTTTATTATTATTAAATTAAAATGTTATAATAAAAAATATTTTATTTATTATTGTAAAATTAGAAAATATTTTTTTATTATTGTAAAATTAAAATTTAAAAATAATTATTAACAAATTATAAAATTGTATTATTATAATATTATAAAATATTATTTTTTTAGTTATATATTAAAATCTTTTTTTCTTTATTTTTTTTTTAAACTTTGAAACTTACTTCAAATATATCATTATTAAGAAATCTTAAAAAACCTTATAAAACTTAAAAAACCATGTTTTATTAGTGAAAAACAAAATTTGATAGAATATTTTATCATTATTATCAAGAACTATTATACTTATAATATACATAATATGAAATACTCTATTATACATATATGTATATAAGATATGAAATTTCTCTATTATATGAAATTTCATGAATTGAATAATGGTATAAACTCACTTAGCACATAATTTGTCTTGAAAACTTTGTGATTACATTTGTGACAATATATAATCATATTTAGTATATTATTATTTTTAATCACTTTCATTACATTACTTGGATGGTAGAGTATCTAGTAATATTCTCTTTGTTACTATTTATTATGAAATGTATAAAGAAATTCTAGTTGACCTACTTTTATTTTCTTTTAATTTAATTAATAAAAGTTAAAATTAAATTTATTAGTTACCATTAAACCTACTTAAAGAATAAGAATATTAAGAACCTCTTAGAACAAGAAACTTTAATATTAGTTGAGGTTGCAAATCACGAAATCTTTAAACAGGCATCATTGCCTTGCAATTGTGTTCTTTTTTTTAATAATTGTTTTATTACTAATGCAAAGAGTTTTTATTCTGATAGTTTATGAAATGTTTTTTTTTCCAAACTTTTGTTAATATGTAATTACTTTTTATTTGAAAATGTAAAGTGAACATGAACAAACAAAAATATAATAAGGTTGCATGGCAGCGTATACTTGCCACTATGCAGATATAATAAAATAATAATTGTAGCAGTGTTTGGCATGGTTTTGTAGCGAGTACGACTCTACCAACTTTGGCTAAATATAGAGAATTGTGTAACATGTAAAATCATATTCTGAAATTTCGTGGACATGACGTTTTGGCGGGATATGCATCCAAAGTATCAGTAATGGTAAAATTGTGTTGTAGTTTGGAACGGAGGAGTAACTTTACTAATCTCATAACACTAGAGTATGCTTTGTCTCGTAGATTATGCCCCGAAAATGCCGAATTGACTATGAAATATCGATTTGTTTCTTCGTTGTTGGGCCCTGGTTTATGTTCCTGCAAATTCTAATTATACTGATAATGTAATGGTAAAATTGTGTTGTAGTTTGGAACAGAGGAGTAACTTTACTAATCTCATAACACTAGAGTATGCTTTGTCTCGTAGATTATGCCCCGAAAATGCCAAATTGACTATGAAATATCGATTTTCTTCTTCGTTGTTGGGCCCTGGTTTATGTTCCTGCAAATTCTAATTATACTGATATTGTAATGGTAAAATTGTGTTGTAGTTTGGAACAGAGGAGTAACTTTACTAATCTCATAACACTAGAGTATGCTTTGTCTCGTAGATTATGCCTCGAAAATGCTGAATTGACTATGAAATATCGATTTTCTTCTTCATTGTTGGGCCCTGGTTTATGTTCCTGCAAATTCTAATTATACTGATACTTTCTTAGTGTTGTGAGACCAAAAGTATTATGATGAAAACTGGGAAGAAAAGTTCACTGCCATCATAATGGAACACAAATTTATCATGATTTTGCAAAATCATGATTTTAACTGTTATTTATTAATAAAATTATTTCCTGTACAAAGGTGACATTAAAGGGAAAGCCACGAGGTGGCAAGTCCCTACCTATAGCGTAGAGTTTCTTTATGACAGGTTTTAGTTCCAAAATCCTTGAAACATATTGAATCTGGTATCCTTGAGGAGCCGAGTGAGAGCTTGTTCCAACATCCAACATAGTTGCAACCATCCTCAACATCATCTCCCAAGGTAACAATAGCAATAACACTGCACTAGCCGAGTGAGAGTTTATTCCAGCATCCAACCTAATTGCAACCATCCTCAACATCATCTCCCAAAGTAGCAATAGCAATAACATTGCAAAATTGGCATATTTAATAGATACATAACAATTTTAACATTATTTTTACTGTAATTTTAAATTTTAAAATAATATTACCTAGTCAATTTTCATGCCTTATGGACTGTGTTTTTTTAGCCATGACCATGGTTATTGCATATAGATGACAATAAAAAAAACTGTTTCCAAATAGTGGTGATGTAGATCTCTTGGCCTCTCCATAAATTTAGAAAATCAAGAACCAAGGATACACACTCATAGTTGTGATTTCAAAATCTAGACAAAAAGAAAAAATGTTACTAAAGAGTGATGATGTAGAAAATCAAGAAAAAATGTTACTAAAGAGTGGTGATGTATAAAATCAAGAACGAAGGACATACACTCATAGTTGTGTTTCCAAAACCCAGATGCAAACAAGAAAGAAAAAATATTGCTAAAGAGTGATGATGCACAACTCTCAACCTCTGTACAAATTTAGAAAATCAAGGACGAAGGACATGCACTCACAGTTGTGCTTTCAAAACCCATGCAGAAACAACGGATTTTCAAAACCCAAATGCAAAGACTTTCAAAACCCAGGCTGTAGTTTTCGCCAATTGATTCGATCTTCTTTGAATGTACGTCTATGGCACGATGAAAATAAACCATTTTCCTCCTGCGGTTTCTTCTTCTTCATGATTTCTACCACCATATTTGGTGTGTCTATGCCTGTCCATCCATGAAAACAATCCATCAAACACTTAAAACAATATATTGCAATTTCAATCAAGCAAAAAACAACACATACTTGAAAGGTAGCCACCATGTACATATCCATTGAATTTCTCGCTCGTATGTTCTCCCGTGAAGTAAACAGGACCGATCGGTACCTGCACTCAAACAACGTTTTATGCATTTCAATTTTGGTTTCAAATTATTACACATCTTTGGAGGAATAATTATACAAAAACCTAGTCGTTCTCAGAATATAAAAGTATTAAAAGATATGCCATATGTTTCTTCTGTTGGAAACGGTGACAACAATTCATCCATGAATAGGATTTCAGATCCTATAAACCGGGGTTGGTTGTAGCCAATGCGACCAAGTTAGAATATGGATGAGATTACATTTAATAATCAGTTTCTAATGTACATTGCTATAAATTTGATGTATGCCCGTAGAGGCTGGTGTGTCAAAGAGGAGTGAGATCCTACTGTAATCTCCATTAGCTGAATAATAAGATAACCGATACCTATGCTTGGTGGACGTAGCCCAACGTTTGGGTGAACCACGTAAATTGTTGTGTTCCTTGTCTGCATTTGTATTGATTGTCTTATGGTAATTTGTGTTTCCGCATTTGCAAATTACAACAAGTGGTATCAGAGCTGAGGAGGACGCAGACTGGAAGAAGCCGCATTGAAAGAGGCCACATTGAAATCGCTGTTGAATTTTTTGTTTTTTGGCATCGACGCTTGGCTATCATTGCAAAGGGAGCGTCGGCGCTGGACAACAGGTCTACAGGCGCGTTGTTTAAAGAAAATTCGCTGGATTTTGAAAGGGAGCGCCGAGAGGGAGCCAGCGCTAACCTTACCGACCGAAGGGAGCGCCAGCCCTGTAGTGGCCTTACGCACCGCTTCCTATTTTTCTACAGCGCACCCCTATCTCCTCCAAACGAGCGCTGAAAAAAATTCATATGAGATTTTTTTTTTCAAAAGTTAAAATCTATACTTTGGAAAGTATTGAAGGTAGATTCGCATGTATACCTTGGAGAGTATTAAAGGTAGATTCGTATGAAGTTTTTTTTCAAAAAGTTAAATCTGTACTTTTACATTTTGAAAAGTATTAAAGGTTATTATATTTGAGAATTAAAATATAATATGTAAAGGTGGAGGATGTTGAAGGGTGGAGGAATAAGGTGGAGTCAACTTTTTTATTAATTTTTTTTTTTTTTAATAAAAAGGTGAATGCATGTAATTTTCTTTTGAAAATTACACAAGATTATTTCTTCACACATATCTGTTTTTTAAGGGGCTTGGATATTACAAACAATGGTGTTTGTTTCTTTTTATGTTTCCTCTAATGAAAAAGATGCAGAGTGCTAAGTTTGAAATTGAAAAGTTTAATGTCAAGAACAATTTCGAGATCTGGAAGGTTAAGATGCACGATCTGCTCATGCAACAAGGCGTGGTGAAGGCGCTTTTGGGAAAAGCAAAGCATCCCACGTCCATAACAGACGAAGACTGGGATGAGATGGATGCGAGAGCACTGAGTGCCATACGCCTGTGTTTGGCCGACGATGTACTGTTCAACATTGTTACAGAGAAGACAACAGTCGGTTTGTGGTCAAAGCTGGAAAGCTTATACATGACGAAATCCTTGAGAAATAGGATCTTTCTGAAAAGACAATTGTATAGTTTACGCATGAAGGAAGGTACGAAAATTGTTGATCATCTAAATACTTTCAATACTCTTCTAGTCCAATTGAATAGCATGGGAGTGAAATTTGAATCCGAAGATAAGGCAATTACATTATTGTGTTCTTTGCCCGTGTCATGGGATCATTTCGTTACCTCTATTAGTTTCAGTTCAACAGAAACTATTGAGTTTGATGATACTGTTGGAGCTTTACTATCTGAGGAAACAAGGAAGAAATCAAATCTAGAAACCTCTACATCTGAGGCATTGGTGGTCA
>ML828532.1:89112-103609 GCA_009831015.1 Picea engelmannii | reverse complement strand
ACGGAAGCATCTGACATCATATCAGATGCCTCTATTCTTTTAGATGTTCATAACGATCAACATGCCTCTTGTGGAGATGAGTTTATAGAGAAAATGTGGTCCATGGTAGATGACTCACTTGGATATCGAGTTGAAGAGTGTAGCCGTTCTGCTCATGATGACGAAGACCCCCTTTTTTTAAAAGAGGGGTTAGTTGTGAAAGAGGTTTCTTCTCTTTTCCTCCAGGGGGTTTCTCACGATATATTTTTACCTGGGATTAAAGAGAAAAGGATTATGTATGAGCAGCCAGAAGCAGCAGGTCCCACTGTCCCTGAAACAGAAATTTTCGATGGGATCACTGTTCTGGAGGAGGGTCATATCCATGAAGAACAACCCCTCTTTGATGTATATTATAGTGATGATGAGCAGCAAGCTTGTCCTACATTTGATCACTATAAAGATACTGAAGAGCCAGTCAGCAAGCAGAACCACCCCATGGTCCCTATTTATGATGAATACAAATCTAACCCGGGGGAGAGCCAAGAGGAGGAAAAGGAACCAGAGGAACAACTGGGCACATATTTCATTCCAGAGCCAGTCAGCGAGCAGCTACTGCCTGAGATCAGTGAGCCTACATCAATTGTCCACTCACCTGTGCTTATCAAAGATATTCAACCACATGTGAGCAACTCTGTAGCAGAGGAGGCTGCCTGTCACCAATTTTCTGAAATTCGCCACTGGTCCTATGAGCCTGTGAAGGAATACATGGAGTTGCATTTCCTTCATAAATTGGAGCCGCCCTATTTCATCTCAGCTTCAGCCTGTAAGGAGAAGTTGAAGAGCGTAATCGTTCTGTTGTTGTGGTTACACCACCTGTTCGTAATCATTGAGAGAAGGAAGGAGCTTCCATTCAAGAAGTTACTTGATTGGCTATGGTGGAAGTTCGCTTTCACCTAGCCTCATGTACAAAGTATATTAGTATTAGGTTGTACATAAATAAGCTCCTTTGAGCGTGTATGTTTGTTTTGTTCTTTTTTACTTATCGGCATGTATTTTCAGCAGGTTGTTTCGAGCTTGACTCCATATCCCAACAGAAAGGCGACTGGAACTACAGAAGGAGTTCTTAGAGCATCACAGGGATGAATCTATCCCCCATGGAGCCTAATGTTAGCGATTATTTTTTTCATTTGGCGCAGAAGCACCCAGGGCTGTAGATTGCACACGAAATGCTCAAGCGCAGCATGGGAGAATCCCTGTTTTTACAAGTAGCAGGTCAAGCGAGCGGGCAAAATGTCGTCAACAGCATCCAAGGTCTATTTTGCGAAGCAGATCGACGGTCGGTGGGTAATTGCAGTTAGCCAAGTCACGCCAAGTATAGCGTAGAAGTTTTCAAAGAGGTGAACAGTCAGAAGTCTTCGTGGAGAACTCACGAAGTAACGAGGGTCGTTGATCGCGATCAGTTGATGCGTGGGTCCATTTCTTGAACTCGGGGTTCGTGAGTTCGGAGGGCGGACCATATCCTTTGGTTGCGCGAGGTCGCGAGTCGCGAGAATTGTGGAAAGGAAAAGAGCCATCGCCTCTCGGGATTTCGCGGAGGGAGAGTGCCAAGGTTCGACGCTCCAACTCGCGAGGTCGCGAGTAGAGAGAGGCGCTAGCACTTAAGCCTTAGTTGACGGTTACGTGTGGAGGGCACCGACAATAAAAAGAGCTATACAGTATTTTCGAGAAGATCTCAGCCGTCCATCCAGAGGGACACGTGGTGCGCGATTAGGATCCTCGCCTTTTCGCCCATCGCGACTTTGAAGCATAAGGACTAGCTCCTCCCAGCCACGAGACACGAAGTGCCGAAGGCGTCTAGGGCCCGGGCCCACAGTATTGCCGAGAAGATCTCAGCCGTCCATCCAAGGGGACGCGTAGTGCATGATCAATCCATGTCGTCATTTCGTCTGTCGTAACTTTGAAGCATGAGGAGCAGCCTCCTCCCATCCATGAGCTCGCGAATCGCAAAAGGGAAAGAACTTTTAAAAATTGGGCCCACAGTATCAGGGGGACAATCTCAGCTGTCCATTTGAAGCAGACACCTGGCGTGCGATTAAGCTCCCCGCCTTTTCGCCCATCACGGTTTCAAAGCACAAATAACAGTTCCATCATATCTCGATACGCGAAATAGCGAGAGCATTCAGGACCTGGGGCCCACAGCAACGTCGGGTGATTTTAGGACCGTCAGATTTGAAGGACGCGCGGCACCAGATTGAGCCGTCTCGGCATATCGCTCATCGCGATTTCGATAAGCAAGGATCAACCCCTTCATATTCGCGAATGCCGAAAATCACCATGGGAATAGGCACGTGGTCACAGTCCGTGGTCACTTAGAGAAAGAGAGAAGTTGCGTAAAGAAGGCCGAAGCACCGAGTTCAGTTACAAAGAGGATCGTCGCGGTCTCCAAGTGCCATCGGATCCGATCTCCATATTGTTTCTCACCTGGAGTAAATGATGACAAGAGCGGGTGGTTGAAGCCTCCTTTCATTCATTAAGTCAGGGGATGGAGGGTTTGGCAAACCGTCTGCCCGAGGAAGTCCTGTGTATCAATTTTCTCAAAGACGCCATGCCGAAGTCCTCAACTCAACAGAGAGGTCTGCGCATGCTAGCCCAACTCTTAATGGTTCAGCTACCCTCCTTACAGGAGCTATGCGTAGTTAAGGTGGCATTTAAAGAAAGATATCAGTACGAGTTTGATTGAAGGGACACCCAGTTTTGGGTGACTGAGGCACGCCTCAGTGGGGAGAATTTTCCTGAGTATATAAACTCAGTCTTTGTATTTTGTAAGCATCGATGGTAGAGCAGAGCTCCTGATTGTAAAGTTTTAACACACTCTAGTTCTCTGGTTATGCACCTATATGTAAGATTTTTTGTTTAATGACAGACAGTCTTCCCAATCCATCTGGTTTTCATCTCGTGCTAAGAGAGTTCGTTTTCGACTGATTCTCACGAATTATAGCAATTATGTTATGATAAAGGATTTATTGTGGCGTTATTGTTTTCTCTAGTTTTCCGTGTTTGAATGTAAGAAGATCTTGCGTTTAGATGTCTTCTTCTACAACCTGTTAGAAACCTGATGTTTATAACAGGACTTTGCATCTCCCTGATACAAGTCTTCCCCCTACTCACCCTTACTACAACTCATTGTCTGAAGTTATCTAAGACCTCACTTGCCCATGCATGCCTAGCCTAGTTTCGGACTTGGAACCACATCGTTCGAGCCATTATCTCCATTTGATCATCCCTTTATAAACAAATCGTGACATTAAACTGATGGGTGTCGGGCTCTGCTCCTACAAGAAATCCAGGAGTGACTTCTGATGCTAACAACTGTTACAACCAGGATGTTCGATCCTTGATACACGTTTTCCATGTGCTGCAGCATAAATCATAATTCTATCAGTACTGGTAATAATAATACCATTATGCTGTGAACGCGTTTTCTGTATGGTAACCCACCTGCTAGAAAGTGTAATATCCACGTTTTTGGTGAGCATAAAGAAATAATTATGTACCATCCCCCGTGGGCCAGAACTTTGTGGGAAATTTCAGGAATATCTTCGTGTAAGTTCTAATATCGCAGTTGAAGAAAGTTTTTCTTTTCCATCTCTGCACACCAATCATATTAAATTTAATAATGTACATTATGCGCCCAAACAAGATTGTCAGAGGAATGAAAGAGAAAATCGTTCATCATAAAGAGAATTAGGTGGGCGACGTGTTTACAGGCAGAGGAGGGTTAAACTTGATAAGATCACTTTGAAGGACTCAGGCTAACGGACGAAATATCATATCTGCCCATGTAAACTGATCCATCTTCTGTCTTAACGCCATGATCTGTATATTGTATTTATCTCACCACCTAAGACATCAAAAGGACAAAAGAATACAACTCAAAAGTCTTTAATGTGGAGATTCGATGATCTGTCTGTCCTTTACGCAATCCACAGAACTTTTACTTTGTACAATTTCAGTCGATCATCCACCACATGTCTGTCGTCGGAATATTCTGGAAATTCTTCTGCCAATTTACGAATGATATATTCGTAACCTCGATCATCAGCGACCAAGAATTCTTGATCCCCAAATTCGGTGAATGTCGGGATGGGCTCTATTTTTGCATATTTATTGGAGATGGGCACAATTAATCATCTTTTAATCTTAAATTATAATCTGATGGCTACACATTGAAGATGTCCTCCAAAATCAATGAGTCAGATTTATTGTTGATAACTTTCTTGCATTTACTAATGCATTTACTTTTTAACATTTACCTAATCATATTAAGAAATTACTGTAACATCATATGATTGCCATGTTTAAATAATTAACCTTTGAAATTACCACGTTTAGCAGTTTAGCAGGCACTCCTTCAACTTCATTCTTGAAAATTACACATATTAAACAAACCACGTTTCCTCTGCTCAATGTTCACCAACCGCGAGTTAATAGTTGTGCTAGTAATAATCAATAATGAATAATATATAATATATATGTGAACTACCAAAATGAGGATTACAGAAATCATACATGCCATCTCAAAGTCATGCAAAATATAATTTATTGCCAATTACAAAGGCGTTGATGGAATGTTGAAGCAATATATAAACAACATAAACATAAAATTGCATTAGAGGCTGCAAATTTATTAGAAATATATCAATTCTTCAATCGGACTCTGAATACTTACAATTCGTCAGATTTCAACTCTTCCAATGACGAAACAGAACTACCCATTGTCCTCCCATCAACCGCGGTCGAAGAAGTTTCAATGGCCAACGCACGATTAGCAAAATCTACTGCCAACTGATATGAAGCTATTGCAACAGATCCAGGGACTCGAGCACCGTTGTCATACATGCAAAGCCCTTAAATTAAATTAAATGACTGTTTATACGACCGGTGCATCATGATCATAACGAGACATACAGGATAAAGAATGAAGCACAAAAGATAATGAGAAGGAAGTAGTTAATACTCTGCTAATAGGCACTCTAAATGGTGAGAGTGTATTCGCATTTGAAGCAGAGCAAGAAATTGCATGTTATACCTATCTTTATTATGGATACCGCTACATTTTTATTCAACAAATGGTCATGACATTGCCATTCAAACAATAGCCACAACAACCAGGTTGTCAGGGAAATTGAAAATCAATATAAATTCATAGTATAAATATCGTATTGAAAAACAAACATTTATTGTTTACAAGTAATGCTAGATTTTATTTCCAGCATTATTTAGTTGGGGAAAAATTACCAGACAAACTTATGTTTTAAACTAAGATCGAGGTGTAAAATTTGGGTCACTTTGTAATAACAGGATCATTTGAACCCCTAATCAAACATAAAAAAAAAAATGCTTTAAAATATTTAAAATAAATAAATAAGATCAACTTGTAATGTTATACTTTTAATAAAACTCAATTTTTTTGAATCAAACCTCAATTAATAGTTGGTCAACAACAAACCTCAACTAATAATTGATCAACGACCTAGCAATAGCTAGGTACCAGGACGGAAGGTATAATAATAGTCAACATTTAAAATCATAATGGTTACCATAATATTATAGAAATAACAACAGGGAAGGGATTGCTTTGTAATACAAGTTACATGTAAAATGAAAATCCATTGGAGTGAGTGAGTGAGTGAGTTGGTAAGGTTTACTGTGATGGCGAACCAGGCGAACCAGGCATCCTTAGATCTAGGCATCCATATTTCCAGGCATCCCTAGAATCGGCGATGGCAACCCAGGCAACCATTAAGGAAGTACAGGGCTCCTGACCGAACCGTAGTCCACCTCTAACTCTTTTGGCTCTACCTGACTGGGATCCGTTCATACTCTTCTCGCTAATAGTAAGTCTTAACTTGACTGTGTTGTTTTTGTCTTCTATCGAACCGTAAGATCACTGTTTCTTTCCTTTCTGTCTTCTAGTCCAGATAGGGACTGCTCCACTGTCTTGACCTGAGCCGGAAACAAACCTCCCCACTGACCGGCTTTATCCTACCCTCTGTGATCTAGTGGGCCTTCATCGGTCCCCAGTTTTCTTTTTCAAATGGACTTGCTGACCAACACACTTTTGAATCCTTCTGATGAACTCATCTGGAAACTGGTTGGTTTTTTCGAGCAAGTGGACTCTCTGGAAAGAAGGAATCTGACCCTCCCCCCCAAGCCTTTTTCACACTGCCCTGCCTCTCCCTCTGCTGCACCAGCTGTGTCAGGCACCCCCCCTCAGAAAAGTGCTCCTCTCCCGAGACCATCTCCTCCTTTTTCGAACAGGACACTCCCATACCTCTCCACTAGCTTCTCTGAGCCGGAGGTCCTTAGAAACCCTCCATCCTCTCACCGAGTGGCTTCCCTTGGTCGCAAGGTTTGGAAGTCTAACAGAAAAACAAAGCGTTTGGTTCTAGGCGACGGAGTAGGCTTGGAAAACCTCTGTAAGATGTCTCTTTGTGCCCTGGTAGGTTGCATCTCCTACAAATCTCTGAACCCACCACCTCTCGAGGACTGGTTAAAGACTGAATGGGCTCCACTCTTAGGCTACTGCCCGGAAGTCCTGTATCTTAAAAATGGATGGCTCGACTTCCTCTGTAGAACCCCTGAGGATGCCTCTCTGTTATTAACATTTTCTTGGGTCTTTGGGGGCAGTAGCCTCATGCTAAAGCGTTGGCGAATGGTGTTCAACCCGGACACCGACTACTTTCAATACATACATATTTGGGTGCTTCTCCCGGGTCTTCCTCTCCATTTTTGGAATAAAGAAGCTATCAGAGCTTTTGGTGACTCACTGGGAAAGTTCATTTCTTTCGACTCAGATTCTCTCTCGGGCTCCTCGAGGAAGATGGGCAGGGTACTGGTTGAGATAGACATCACTGCTGGACTGCCAGAGAATCTGTAGATTGAATGGAGAGGTCAGAAGTCTCTTCAGACCCTAGACTATCTCGGCATTCCTTTCTGCTGCAACAACTGCTGAGAAACTGGTCACCTTCGCCGAACCTGTCCGGGTAAGTCCTGGTCCTTTCATTCCAAAGAAGCCGACCTGCACCTTAACCCTCTGGATTATATGGTCGCTGATCCTTCGCTCGAGTTCTCGACTCCACCCCCTGATCCACCTTCCCCTCCCTTACCTGGACAACCTGAACCCCTGACGACAAAAATCTTTTATCTCCGTCCTTCTCTCTTTAACTCACTCACTACAGTTGAAAGGGAATCCATTAACCGCTCTCTTTGGCTCTCTACCCCTCTTCCTATTTCCCCCCCTCCTGATATAGAGAATCCACAACCATCCTCCTCACTGTACACTTCGCTTGGCTCCCCCTCTCGCCCAGCCTCTGAATCCACTCTTCCATCTATCCACCTACCCCCTTTGCAACCTCTTACATCTCCTCAGCCGACCGGACAGCCCAAAATTCCTACACCTACCCCTGAATCGTTAGAGTCTCCATCTATAATTCCGGGCTATAGTCAACCATTAGAAAGCGAGGAATCGTTGCTGTCAGGTTTGAGCTCTGCGACCCCTACACCTTTCTTGCCGGACTCCTCAGCACAACTACAAACTTACCGGGGAAATGAACTCATACCAGCCTCTTCGGCGGCGGGTGCTACTTCTTCACAACAATCAACAAAAGATCATAAAACCTATGCATGGTCGCGAGGATTGGGTGTAGAGTTATCCCCTCTACAAACTAGAAGTTCTAGAAAAAAGAAGGAAGTGCAAAACCCCCAACAGTCGGCACCTACCGACCTTACACTAAATGGAAAGGCCCTTAGAGCGTTGAAGGCCATAGCGCGTTCCAAATGATTGTGCTCTCTTTAAATTTGCGAGGAATTGAAGCATTACTCAAGACGACCTCCTTCCGTAAACTGCTCGAAAACACAAAAACAAACGTCATTCTCCTCCAAGAGACTCTCTCGACTGAACAAAAATCCAGAGCGTTTGTGCACTCTTTTCACTCTTCTTGGGTCTCTGCAGCCGTTAACTCCATCGGCAACTCTGGTGGCTTGTTGGTGGCTTGGGATCCTGGCTTCTTTGACTTGGTACCCTTCCTCACCTGTGGAGGCTTACTGCTGATGGGACGTTGCTTAGCTACCAATCAAGAGATAGCGTTCTTAAACGTTTATGGCCCCTGTCTGGACAGATTGCAATTTTGGACGCGTCTTGCAAATAGTGGCTTACTGACCATCCCCAACCTCATTCTTGGAGGTGACTTAAACATCACGCTTTCTGCAGATGAACACTGGGGAGGTACTTCCTTGCCCGGTTCAGGAGATGCTTTTTACAGAGACCTCTTCTCGTCCTTGAACCTCATTGATGTTTTACCAAACAATATTGTCCCCACTTGGCGTAATGGGCGTTCCGGGAATGAGGCCATAGCCAGAAGACTGGATCGTTTCTTAATTTCTGAAAACTTCTTGACATCCTCAGCCTTCCCAAGTTCGTGGGTGGAGTATCCATACTTCTCCGACCATGCCCCCATTCTCTTAAAGCTGAACCTTCCCCTCCAACTTATCGCCTCCCCCTTTAAGTTCAACCATCACTGGTTATCATCGGTTGATTATTTTGATCTGGTCCATTCGATCTGGACTGACCCTCACTTCCATCTTGAATGTAACCCACAACTGCACATTCATTGGAAACTAAAGGAGTTAAAAGCCCGTTCAAAGTCCTGGAGTATATTAAAGAAGAACTCGGAGGCGACCCTTCTAATAAATCTGGAATCGGAGATAAAAAAGCTCATTCATCTATCAACCGCAGCTGCTCTGTCTTTAGAGGACTCTGTTTCCTTAAAGGAGCTTGAGAGGCGCAGAGACCACATTCTGAGGGAAGAGGAAAAGTCCTGGAGACTACGCAGTCGAGCGACCTGGCTCAAATGGGGAGACTCCAATACAAAAAAATTTCATAATCTGGCTAGTTACAACAGGAACAAAAAACAAATCTGGTCTATCCAAAGCGATTGTGATGAGACGCACCGAGGCCAAGAGGCAATCAAAGCTGAGGCGGTCTCATATTTCGAGCAACTCTTCAAAGGCGACAGGAATCATTTTCTTCATGAAAAGGTTGCTACAGCCAACCTTTACCCAAAACTGGTTACAGACTCTGAAGCCTCCGATCTCTTTAAGCCTGTCACCCTTCCGGAGCTAAAGGATATATTGATACATTTCAAAAAGGAGAGAAGTCTGGAGCCCGACGGCTGGACGACAGAGTTCTTCTCCCACTTTTTTGAACTTGTCGGATCGGACCTCCTACAGATGGTTGAAGACATACGCATCAAAGGCAAGATTTCTAAAAGCATTAACTCCACCTTCCTGGTTTTGATCCCCAAAGAAAACAACGCTGTCTCTTTCAATGATTACAGACCAATTTCCCTGTGCAATCTTATTTACAAATTGGTTTCGAAAGTCATCGCAAATCGCATGAAGCCGTTTCTGGAAAGGAGCCTTTCAGCTGAACAACTCGGGTTTTTAAAAGGAAGGAGAATACAAGATGCCATCGGTGCTGCCCACGAGTTCATCCACTCTTTAAAATAGAAAAATATAAAGGCCTTGATCATGAAAATTGACGTCAAAAAGGATTTTGACAGTATAGACTGGGATTATTTGAGACTAATCCTACATGCTGCGGGTTTTGGAGACAAGTTCACTGATTGGATTATGGCATGTGTCACGAGTGCAAATTTTGCGGTGCTGATTAATGGGGAGGCGACTAATTTCTTCAAAAGTGAAAGGGGGCTCCGACAGGGATGCCCACTTTCTCCTTACCTCTTCATACTTATTATGGAAATCCTTAGCCTTCTCCTTACAAAATCCATCGCCGAACACAAAATCTCCGGTTTAAAAGTTTCTAGACTCATTAAGATTATTCATCTCATGTTCGTCGATGATATTCTCCTAATGTCAAAAGCTGAGCTTACAGAGTGGCTTGTTATTTTGGATGTTCTTCATGTCTTTTGCACAGTTTCGAGACTGTCCATCAACTCTTTAAAATCCACGGTCCATTATTGGGGAGTATCTGATGCAGAGCTCTTGCTTCTCAAAGGCTCCATCTCCTTCACTTTTCTTGATTTGAAAGAAGGCTTCAACTATCTGGGTTATAGGCTGAAGCTGAGAGCCTCCACCTCTGCAGATTGGAGCTAGCTCGTGGCTATTTTTGAAAGGAAGATTGGCTTTTGGTGCAATAAGTGGTTGTCCCTGGGTGGGCGATTCATCTTAGTCAAATCTGTGCTTGAGGGGTTGGCTGTCTACTGGATGACTCTTGAGCGTATCCCAAACAAAATTATTATTTTACTTCAAAGGCTCTCTTTCAATTTCCTTTGGAATGATCTTGCTGATAAACACCGTTTTCACCTTTGCAGCTGGCAGTCCCTTTCTAGACCCCGAAAGGCAGGGGGTTGGGGGCTCAAGAACCTGTCTATTTTCAACTCGGCACTCCTGGCCTGCTCTTTCTGGAGAGCGGTTACCCATAATAGCATTTGGCACCGAATCATTTCAGATAAATATCTTGACTCCCTTCCTCTCCTCCTTTGGTTGCGAAAGCCCTCTCTTGAGCTGAAACGGGCTTCACCCTTTTGGAAGGGACTGACCACCGCCTCTCCGGTGGTTCTTCACTGGCTTAGTTTGAAGCCCGGTTCAGGTACCGAGATTTTACTCGGGAGGGATAAAATCCTAGGATTGGAGAACCTCTCCATCCTCTCGCCTCCCCTCAGATCTTAGCTCGCTCTTTTAAATCTCAGGTGTCCGACGCAGGTTAAAGTGGCAGCCAACACACAGTTTCTCCCCGATCTCTGGATCCCTAGCAGCGACATCCAGCTTCCGAGACTGTTGGCAATGGAATGGGATACTTACACAACTGCTTTGAAATCTTCCGGAATCTCGCTCAATGACACTCCTAACACTCTTCTGTGGGTCGGGGGTGATGCATCGGGCTTCTTGACTGTTAAAAACGCCTATGCGGCTCTCCATCAAACCTTTGATTATATTGATGAGATCCCGTGGCTCCTTTCAATTTGGAAGTGGCCCATACCATTAAAGATTAAAATTTTTGTTTGGCTATGTATTAAGGAGAGACCGCTCACCTGGGAGGCGCTCCAAAAAAGAGGCTGGCAGGGGCCCGACCGCTGCCCCCTGTGCAAATTAGACACGGAAGATATAAACCATCTTCCGATTCGCTGCGACTTCACTGTGTATATTTGGACGCGCATGTTACAACATTTTTCTCTATCGATCGAATGGAAGGGCGACTCCATTACCGAGTGCTTCGCTTCTTGGCAAAAGAGCAGATCGACTCCACTTTCGATGGCTGCCCTCATTTGTTGGTGGATCTGGATAGAGAGGAATCAGGTAATTTTTGAGGGTCGGCCTCCAATCCGTCAAACGGTTCTCCATAGAATCCTTTCCAACCTCCAATGGCAGCCGACCTCCATAAAGTCGATCCAAATCAAGGCATGTGAATATCAGCTGACGGAAGGCACTACTTTAGTTTGTTTTGACGGTGCAGCTCAATCCAATGGCATCTGTTGTGGGGCAGGAGGCACTTTCAAATCTCACCAGACAAGGACGACTAATTGGTTTTTAAACTGTGGAGCGGGATCTAACACCAAAGTCGAGCTCATGGGCTTATGGGTTTCACTATCCCTTGCTACGGTTTGGTCTTTAAACCACATTCTTGTTTTAGGAGACTTGAGAATTATAATTGAATGGATAAATCAAAACAATAAGCTCCATTCAGTCCACATTGAAGGTTGGAAACAAAAAACATTGGAGTTGTCCAACAAATTCTCCGACATAAATTTCCGCCATATTCCCAGAATCCATAATACAACAACGGATGCACTTTCTAAGAGGGCACTAAGCAGAGTGGTTGGTAGGCTCTAGGTCTATCATTGTGATAAAGGGTTAGAGAGCCCCATCTCCTTTTATAATTTATTCGAAGGATAATTGCCCTCATCTAGTTTTGATGTTTTTCAGCATAGTAAGCTATCTTAGATCCATCTTTCCCTCTGCTTGGAGTGATCTTCTCTCGTTTTTTTCTCCTCCTTGTAAGCCACTTGGACAAGGTTTTGTATTGGTCCATTTTATGTTTGGACAACACCAATCTTGCTCTATCTCCAGCTAAGGCTATTTATGTAAATGAATTTATACCCTTTATAAATTTGAGAAAAAAAAATTCATGGAAAAAAAAGTTACATGTAAAAGAGTTACAAGAATATTAAAAATATATATAAGTTGGATAACATAATTCTCCATTCAATTTGAGAGCATTGTTACTATTGTAATATGTTTTTATTGTATTTTTATCCCATCACGAAGATAACATCTCATAAATGATTCCTATGCCTATTTCCATAAAAAATGTTGTGTGAATAGCGTGTTATTGTTATTTTCATAAATGTTGTGTGAATTGTGTGTTATTGTTAATGGACATAAATGAATCCTAAACCTAGTTCCATATATATTGTGTGTTATTTTTAATGGATATGTAAAAAAAGTTTCATGTATACATATATACATGGCAACTCTTTTTATATTGTATAATTTAACATTAACACTATTTCAATAAATATATAATATTTTAAAGAAACTAATAAAAAACATTTATAAAATTTTGTTGTCGAGTGGTTTATGGTCCATAGTTTAATACTCATATTAATTCTTTGATGCTCATACTAATTCCATGAACTAATAATTAGTTCGTTGAATTGAATGTGCGTTCTTTTTGTTTTTCAATGTAATGTAGTGGTCACTAATAAAAATAATTACATGTTATTGGATTGTATGTGGTTTCAAATTTACCAAATAACAATTTTTTTTTGGTTCTTTTATCAATTAACATGGGCATAAAGGGGTTGCAAGTGTTGGGGGTCATATATGACCTCGATGGAAACCAGGTCATGCGTTTTGCTTGGGGTCTCGAATTTACTTCAAACAACTAGGAAGAAGCCTTGGCTATGTATATGGGGATTGCTCTCATCAGAGCATATACAAATATGGGAATCATTGTCATAGGAGACTTGAAACTGATCATTAAGTGTCTTTGTCGGCTTAGCAAAAGATTTCACCCAAACCATTCAAATCTTGCATTATAAAGCGCCAGCTATCACCTCCAATTAAACCATTCAAATCTTGCATTAACTATTCAGCCCTCGCTGATGTCATGAAAAAATTATTGTCCGCGGTGTACAGATGATGTTCAGCGACAAAGATACGCCTTGTATGAGTGAAATTCCATGATTTGATACCTTGCATCCCTGTGGCAGTGATGAAGAATTTACTCATCATAAAGTTTGGGCGGAGATTAACGTTTAATGTAAACTGAGCATTCTAATCGTGTAGTGAACGCTTTCTTCAGGTCGTTGAAATTCGGCAATAAAGAAAGCGAGAGATGTTGTAAGTGATTAGAATTTAATCGTCTACAGAATTTGTTTTTAACGAAATTTAATTTTAAAATGGAAACCCTAGGCCGGGGTTGGAATTTCAAATTGAAATGATCTGTTAAATTTGATAGTTTTAACATTTTCATTATTTGTTATCACAATTTTAATCCCCTGGATCAAGATTGGAATTAAAATTTTAAGATGGAAACCCATGCCGGGGTTGAATTTCAAATTGAAATGATCGATCAAATTTGACAGTTTTAACATTTTCATTATCCCATTATTTGTTATCACAATTTTAAACCCCTGGATCAAGGTTGGAATTTCAAATTGAGATGAACCGTCAAATTTGACAGTTTTAACATCTTCAAAAAAATTTAAAGAAGAATGTTGATGATGCTGGCCAATCATCCTGTGATGAACAATTTTTAAAGAAGAATGTTGATGATCCTGGCCAATCATCCTGTGATGAACAATTTCCCAGTAAAATTCCATCAGTGCCCTTTGTCCTTATCTTGCATTTTTATATATTCCAAGTTAGGATGCCTCTTTGAAGGGATTTTTTAGTTATGATTTTTATAATTTAAATTTAAATTATGAGGATTATTTATAAGTAAATTTATTTTGATTTTAAATATAATGTAATTTAATTTTAAGTTATTATTATTCTCATTTCCAACTCTGTAGGGCACCTCTGTATGGCAGGTAAATTTGTTCACTTTAGCAATCCTCTATATCCTAAATTGTACAGTCTATATCCTAAATTGCCTAAATTGTACACAGTCTGATCAATCCCCTTGCAATAAACACCTAAGTACAATGGATTTAATGCTCTATATTCTAAATTGTACACAGTCTGATCTCACACTACAGAACACTAAATGCACTGTAGCATGGTGCTTACTGCTCCCCAGAGCATTAGCACAAACTTCCTCGTTCAACTTGGAAAATAAGACGCGCAAACTGCTTCTCACAAGCGAAATCACTCCATGGCGAATACAAGCAGAGACAGGGGATGCTAGGCCAACGCGTATACGATTTCGCAAGGTTTACTCCTTCATCAGAAATGTGTATTCTAGCGATATCCGTTAGAGGTATGGCTAAAA
>ML828532.1:6678-26574 GCA_009831015.1 Picea engelmannii | reverse complement strand
TGTCAGTTTATTCAGCCACATTTGACCATTTTGTAATCCACAGAGATATCATAATACAAACTTTGCAGTCCTTTGTCTTGTTTATTATTTGTATGATCATTTATATGTTGTAAACCTTTGATCCTACACACACATTAGCAACATTTCCTAGACTAGCCAAGTTAGGAACATTACATTGAGGTTCAGGAGCTGGAGAGGGTGAGTACTAGATGCTACAGTCTATGATCTGACAAACACATTTCCAGCTTGACCACGAAAGACAAGATGGTTTTGAATGTCTTCTAGTTGAATTCAAAGGGCATGAAATTTTTTGAGGTTCCTATAGGCTGCCCAACAAGCCTGTCATATGACCTCTTGTTGGGAATCAATTTCAAGGGTTTCAAACTGTTTTTCTCACTGGTTTTAGGACTATTATCTTGTTGTCCAAAACATCCAACAAATCTAAACTTTATGCCCTCTAAATTTTCTCCTTAGAAAGTGATTTAATGCCCCTTTGAAGCTTCTCTTTGAATGGGTTTCAATTTAGGAAGTTTTGTTGTCCATTGTTAGCACATTCATTATACTTCAAAACAAAAAATACACTCTAGGATCTTTAACACCTACAACTAATAAGTAAATAAGAAAACCATGACAAATGAACACAAGTGTTTTTTGTCAACATGACCCAGGAAAAACCCCATGGGGATAACTAGTAAGAGAGTAGATATATTATGGAGATCTCAAGAAAATTATACAAAGACAAAATGAAAACAATTCACTTGATACAATGGGCTAGCTCATCTTAAGCTTATCCTTGAAGATTCCTTGATCCTTGCACCCCTTTCCTCGGTTTGTGCATCCGCTTCCTTGGAATTTATGTCTTTCTATTTCTTGCTAACCTTTATTGTCTTGCATGCCTTGGAGTTAGTGCCCTTTCATTGAATGAATGTGCCCCTTTCTTCCTTGTGTGCCCACCTCAAACCTTGGTGCGCCCCCAACCTTGGAGCCCTCTGTTGAGGAAAAAATATGGAATACCTTACTCAATCATTTTTAGATCTTGCTTGGCTAGGACAAGATAATTGGGAATGTCACCCGGGGTTTATAGCCTCAAAACTTTCACTCAAACCACAAGTATCAATTACAAAGGATCAAGGCTGATTTTATGATTTATATTTGTAACAATGTAAAAATAAAATTTAAACAAAGTTAGGTGAATGTATACAAATTTTACATTGAAGTAAACATGGAGACAAAAACGAAAGGAAGAACCAAGTCATGAAAACACATGTATGAGACAGAGCAATAATCTGATTTTATTTCAATATAAGATACAAAAATGTATTTCTCTTTTACAAACCCCATGCGAGGGTATGGACCAAAGTCAGATTTAGAAGTCTCTGATGGGCACCATACAAAAGGACCCTGATAGTGAAATAAAACTGAAACTAATGATCTGGATCAACTTGCCACAAAATGTTGTCACTTGACTCTACAAGATATTCTTTACCAGTCATGAAATTTAATTCATAAACAAACAAGAATACACAGACTGCCAAAGATAAATCAAACACTTTTAAAACAAGATGCTGAAATATGTGATTCGGTTTTGAATCTTGTTGCCTTCAATAATACCCTGTTGTCATCAAGAGGATTAAGATTTATAGTAAACTCAAAATGAATGAAAATTGAAAATGTCTCACTAATATAGAGCAAACCTTTTGGTTGTAGTTCTCCTTCTATTCTCTCCCCCCCTTGTCTCTTCATTTGATTGATCTTTTATTCTCTCTCAATAAGTTATGGTAGTTGAACTACCTTTCTTTAGTTAATTCAAAATAACTTAACTAATTAGTTTGAAACAAATAAATAATAATAACATATAAATAAGGGTATTTAAATAATAACTAAATAGGTGGGATCCCTTGTTACTCCCAATTACTTCCTTTTATAATTATCCGAGATAAAAAAATATTCAAATCATTTAATTCAAAAATATATCTTTGTAACTCTCGCTTCATATATATATATATGCTCAAATGATAAATACCAACATAATGTAATATAATCATGTCCACAAAAAGCATTATATCCAAGTTGTCCAATAAAAAATGCTCAAATGAATGTTGTTGTCCAAAACAATGTCAAATATATGTTTGTTGTTCAAAACTTAATATATATATATATATATATATATTATCTTCAACATATAAAACAACCTCAATCATCAAAATCCATATTTACTATGTGAGGCATTAGGTCTCTTCTCGTTGTTGTCCCCTGCCTATGTTACTTCTACCATTACTGCCCCTGCTAGAAAAAAATTCTTCTTGAAGAAAATATTCAATGAATCATGAAAAATTCTTAATAATCCATAGATGAAACTCCACTTAAATAAATCAAGAGTTGGATTTATTATTTACTACAAGACACATGAAATCCAACCATAAAACTTCCATCAATTAATTTCCATACGAACAGGGGGTTGATAGGGTCATTGGGAGTTTGGGGGGGGTTGTATTGTGCGTAAAATGATAACAAGGAGGGGGAAAGATACATGGATATTGTTCAAGCAATCATAAAAGAAATCAACTGTGTATATAACCATCTCCCAAAATACCAATCATCAATTAACCTCCATACTATTTCTTTTATTTCCATACATACTTCTCGTTAAAAATGAGTCACAACAGAACAGGGAGTGAAAAAAATGTAATTGGGATAATGAGGGGAGTGTATTTTGTGTAAAATGATATAATGGAAGGGACAATGGTTAATGTTCTATCATAATCCATACCAAACAATGCCATTTTCAAAATCAATTAAAATTCCAAACACTTTACTGTTTCAAAATTGAAATTCAACACTCTGTTTCCAAAATTCCAGAACTGGTGTTTCACTTCAAGGTTGTTCATTTTTCATTTAGAAATTGCATTGCACAAGAATCATTTCATAATTTATTTCCCAAGAAACATTCAACAGTGATAGCACAACTCACGCACAATAGAGTCAAGGAGACATAATATTCCAATAATCACAACCAACAATCCAATAATGGACGGACTGAGGTCCACAACACTACCATCGGTACTCTCTTAACCACTATAGAGTTTCACGAAGTGGACTCAAAAGGGATCCTTGTGTATAACACAATTCCAAACTGAGATTTCAAATAACAAAGCCTCCAAAGTTACTTTTTATTCTAGTTCGCAAAAACTCATTCAACACATATATATTTCATCCACAATGATGCTCTTTTCTCATAAAAATCAAACACCTCAAGCATGTTAACACGGCAGGTCGTATATCTTAAACAACGTTTTTGCAACACTGTCATCACCTCAACATTTCCACATGCAAGACTGTATAAAAAAATATAAGTGGGCTTATCATTATTTCTAACATCACACAGTAAACAATCAACAAAACCCATGACTAAAAGAGCATGAACAGTGCCTCTATTAAATTTTGGGTTGTCCACCCTTGCACCGTTTTTCAAATAAGAGGTTCGATAAACAATCATCAACAATGATGTGGTATAGGAGGACGAGATGACCAATAGTTTGATGGTTTA
This sequence comes from Picea engelmannii, assembly GCA_009831015.1. Classification (NCBI taxonomy): domain Eukaryota; kingdom Viridiplantae; phylum Streptophyta; class Pinopsida; order Pinales; family Pinaceae; genus Picea; species Picea engelmannii. Next base: position 23,027 of record ML828532.1, on the reverse strand, counting down.
GCCAAAGGAATATCTTCAACAATCTAGCACCACCATAAGCTTCCATAGTCATATTTACAGAGCTTATACAAGGGCATGGGCATGATAGCCATGAAATCCACACAATTAAATGACAGGCAGAGTCTAAAAATAATCCAAAGGCTGCGAACAATGGTACCATTCTCATCAGACAGAGGGGAACCACCAAAGAGAACCAGAGGCAAGGCATGCCCGTAAACTTCCAAACAATATATTTTTTTCCATAGGTAAAGCAATAGAGAAAATACAAACAGTAAGAGATACCCATATCATTTTTAATCCGAACAGTTTACATACAATGCCACAAAGACCAAAGTTCACCAATAATCCATACACAGTCGAAAATCCCATAAAAATTTGGAAATGCACAGTGAGTGAGAAAATTTAAGAGCCAACTCTTGACTTAATTAAAGAGCAAGGCAAAAACTTCATGGATGGAGCAACAAGAAAACTCATACCTGTGTATAAGATTTGCCCAGGGGAATCAATCAGGTTTGTATTCCTCTTCCACAACCGAACAAAGCGGAGTAGCAACAAACAACAAAGAACAAATGCGAAATGGCTAGGGTGGCGTGCTCGAAGTAGGTTAGAGTGACATGCATTTAATGCACATCGTATCTACACTTACACATTCATCCAAGGCCATTACGAGCAACTAACCATACAACACATAACCACTAGCTCCAAATTGATTTAATGCAAGCTGAATACATCATAGTTTTCCTATGTTTCAAACTTACAAATGTGCCAACTCTTTCAAAACCCCAATGTAACACACATCAAGACTTGCTAGGGATATTGCGTCCCAACCTTTAGACTTCCAATTTAAACAATGCACACAACCCTTGTAGCATGAAATCAAGGTAATCACCATACCATACACTATATATAAAAAACTGGAGTGTAGATCCTTTGCCAAACTAAATGCAACATAATAATACTTGTGAGAGACATATAGAACAACATCATTTCCTCTTTAGTCACATTGCCCATAACATTCTGTGATCAATTATTTGGACAATGATTTAAAAGACAATAATTGTAGAGTTTGTATCACAACTCAGTCATAAACACATAAAACATAAATGTCGTCCTTCCATCATAGTGGCTCACAAACACAAGGGGACCACTTTCCAAGGTACCCAAATCTCAACACTCCCTCTTACCGGTGAAAGTGTCACTGATCATCACTCTCAACTTGTCCTTGAAGTGGACATCCTTGCCCCTTGGAAATGACTCAGTGAGTAAGACTACAACCTGCTCATCAAAAGTGGCCTCTAAATTTGATCTTCTCATCACTATAGCCAAGTGGGACCCAAGCCTCTCTGGTTCCCTTTTCTCTCTCATCAACCTCTAAGGATCTCCAACATACTCCTTGGCTTCCTTTAGGGTCTCCTAAAACCATCTCGGTTTCTTCTTCCATGAATTAACCTTTGGCGTAGTAGTTTCCTCATGCCCCTAAGTCTCATGCATATATATATGCAAAGTAGTCCATGACCCTGAAGCACCTACACCAATTGTCTGTATACTCAGCAAATGTGAACTTGAAACCATAATGGGTGTAACAATCACCCCTAAAATCGTTGTACTCGACACCGGAGGTTGTGTCCCCTGAGATGCATCACTCTGAATCTGCGGGACCTCCTGAACTCTATCTCTTAACTTGACAGATCTCCTGAAAGCTATGCCCTCCTCGAATATGAGATCTCTCCTCATCACCACTCTCCTCAATGCTGGTATGTAGATCTGGTAGGCCTTCGAGACCTTTGAGTAACCAACTAGAATGCCCTTCTCTATTGTGGGATCTATCTTTGTCCTCTTCTTCAAGGGGACATGAGAGAACATCAAGCACCCAAATATGCGTAGGTGCTCAACATCAGGCCTACTCCTAGTGAAGGCCTCCTCATGAGTCTTCTTCCCCAAAGCTCTATGGGGACTCCTATTCTGCAGGTATACTGCACTACTACAAGCCTCTACCCACAAGTAGAATGGCAATGCCTGATCATTCAATATCGATCTTGTTGCACCAACTATGGTCATGTTCTTCCTCTCTGCAACCCCATTCTACTGAGGGTTGTAAGGAATGGTCAATTGCCTTCTTATATCCTATTGGGTACATAAATATGAAAACTTTGTGGAGGTATACTCACCTCCATTATCTGACCACAAAACCCCGATCTTTCTTCTTGTCTAGTTCTCCACAAGAGATTTGAACTCTTGGAACCTCTTGAAGACCTCACTCCTGGTCTTCAGGAAAAATATCTAGATCTTCCTGGAGTGGTCATCAATGAAAGTAATATAATACTCCCAACTACACAAGGAAACTCATGACATGGGCCCACACACATGTGTACGTATCAAGTCTAGTACCCCATCTAATCTACTGTCATTAATGGAAAATAAAGTTGTGGTGTACTTCCCAAGGGAATACCCTCTACACACCTCATGATGCTCAAAGTTGAATTGTGGCATACCTATCACAATCTCTCTCAACGATCTCATAGATCCATGATGCAAATGAACCATCCACTGATGCCATAGCTCAGACAACTGACTGCTTCTGTTGCTACTCGCCAAAGCATACAAAGGATGAAAAAAAATCTATACAGGTTCCCCTCTCGTGTCTCAATCACTCTGTCGGAAGTGACACTGGACCCCTTAGGGTAAATGAGGACCTATGTCCCTCTGAAGGACACCTCCAACCCCCTATCTTGAATGGAGGAAACCGAATTAATATTCTTCTTCAACCCCGTGACATACAATACATCCCTGAACACCAAGGGTTTGATCAAATCCCTCTGAAAGGAGACTGTTCCACACCCAGACACCCTGAAAATATTGTTGTCTCCAAGCACTATCTCCAACCTGATCTTTGGATCTCTGAGATCAGTGAAGTGCTCTCTCACACCTGACATGTGACTCGATGATCCACTATCAATATACTATAAGTTGGATGGCAACTCAATTGTCGAACAACAAACTATCAAGGAGCACTGCCTCTCAAACTGAGATGCAAGCTCCTCCTCCTCTGTTGTCACTGCAGTATCGCCCTGCTTCTTCTTCTTCCTGTTGGGACATTTTCCAACATAGTTCCCCATATGGTTACAACCAAAGCATATCACTTTACTCATATCCCTCTGTTTCTCATGTCCTCTCGGTTGTTGATGCTTGGCCCCAACCTTGGGCCCTTGCTTGGTATTTTTATTTCCCTTTTCCAAAAGAGAAAGATCACCCTCATCGCCATCCCCACCATATTGTTGGCTAGTGTATCCGGAGACACTCTAAGTTCATCCTACACAAATTCATCCCAGAGCCTCTCCCAACTAGGCATATACTCTCTAGCCACGATGCCTCACACAAAAATCTCCCAAGGTTTGGAAAATCCATTTAAGGTTGTCCTCACCAACTCTGAGGGATCTACTATCTCACCAATTGCTGCCAACTCATCATGAATATGAGAAAATTTCATGAGGATTGAGGTAACTGAATCTGTCTTCTCCATCTTGGTTCCCCTTAGCTTCTCCTAGAGCACCATCTTCTGGTTATGGTCAAGGTTTTGGTAAATACCGCACAAATACTGTCACATCTTAAATGTGAAGTCCTTACCAAGCACATGAGGTATGATATGGTCCTTGACCACATCAAGGATAGTCCTCTTGGCCCTGATGTTCCTCTTCCAGAACTCAACCAAAAGTACAACATATGTGGGAGGTACTACGTGATTCTCCACAATGTCCCATAGCTCTCCCTCCTCCAGAATCAATATTATCCTATCCTTCCACGAAGACCAGTTGCCTGCCCCCGCAAGCCTATCCTCCACCCTCAAACCTGTCACTACCATGGCTTCCATTTGATGCTAAACTAATGTTAAATTGACGCTAAATTGACCAAACAAAACTGAGCAACACTAAACAACAAAAATCTGCCTCCAACACAAAAAACTCAAGTGTGAAAATGAAGCTCCCAAACTGTGTAAAAATATGCCAACTATTTGCCACAAAAATTAGCCACCACTTGTGCCATTAGACTCTGATACCATGAAAATTTTTGAGGTTCCTATGTTGATGTTTTGGGCAGCATTGGGAAACCATTCTCCTCATATTGGCCATGTGACTTGGCTAAGGAGAATGGCCTAGGCATAGTCTTTATCTTTGATCATGTGACTTAACAAGGACCGACAAAGACTCGAGGCGCATATGCATCAGACAACCATTCTCCTAAGATGGTCACGTGACTTGGCTAAGGAGAATGGTCCAGGGAGTTGATGTTCTCCACGTATGAGCATCAGGTAGACATTCTTCTCAAATGGTCATATGACTTGGCTAAGGAGAATGACCCAAGTGTAGTCTCTATCCTTGATCAAGTGACTTGACAAGGATTGACAGAGACTTGATGTGCTATGTGGGAAATGAACACATCAACTAGGTGCATGCGAGAGAAGATTACATCAACCAGGATCAAGGACAACCTTTCTAGAAAATAATAAGTGTCAAGAAGACAATACAATGCCCATATGACCATTAAATAAGCTCTAGGAAGCAATTGAAGACCCAAGAAGAGAAGTTGACTTCCACAAGTAAAAGATAGAAAACAATAAAGTAAATTGAAGACACAGGACGAGAAGTTAGCCCCACATGAAAAAGACAAGCGAATTGATAAATATAAATAAAGGTTCATTTCATTTCATTTGACACTCCCACTCAATAAAGAAGGCACAAGTTTAAAGGAGGTCCTAATTGGGGTAAAATTCATTGCAACTTGAAGTTCTTGGTATTCTATTTGGTGCGCTACCTCTTGGGAGTTGCGCTAGGCTTGGGAGGTGACTCTTTGATATCTCTTGGTCTATTTTGATGGTGATAAACTTGTAAACTCTTAACTTGATTCTTCTATAAGAAAGGTTGTTGGGTTTTCTCCCAATGTTGGTTTCGCATGATAAACTCTTGTGTCCATTGTGCATGGTTAATATTTCTAGATCTTGTTATTTGCGTTGCATTGTAATAGTTGAGATTTTCAGTGTATAGTTATTCTATGATAACTGTGGAATGAAAGGAAAATTTTCATTGAAATTATAAAACAATAACTATTAGATCTGAGAATAAAAAAATTCAACATGGTATCGGAGCTTTGTTGAAATATTGCCACTGCACAATCATTTCACAGTCATAGAACTAGATCTTATCTGAAAATCGTTGGGCATTTTTCTTGAAGCGTCGGGGCTAATTCTTGCATAAACTAACTCACCCTAACCCAACGCACCTACTAGTGCTCCCAGATTTCCAAAACTTCAAGGTTGAATTTTGGTCAAAGTCAAAGGTTGAGTTTTGGTCAAAGTCAAAACATCTTGTCAAAATCAAAAGTCAAATATGGTGTCCAATTTCAAAATAGAAAACACTTGTTCTTGTTCTTATTATTTTTTCAGGCAGGTTTCCATGAAGACAAAGAAATAATGTTCCCTTGTCTTCGCTCTTACAGGCACTATTACAGATAGTAATGATACCTAGTTGGTTGACAATGGTGCTTCTAGGCACATGACAGGTTACCGAAATTCTCTCAAAAGTTTGATGGAGAAGAACTCATCATTACAAGTGGAAATTGGAGACAATGCCAAGTATGCAGTAAAATGAGTTGGAACCACATCATTCCAACTAGAATCTGGAAACTCTTTACATATGAATGATGTCTTGTTTGTACCAGGACAAAGAAATAATCTACTCTCTATCTCAACATTGGAGGATAAAGGCTATAGGGTTTCATTTTGTGGTGAACCAAGTCAGTTCACCAAGTACATACCCAATGTAGGTAGTGTTATCCCCCCTTTTCAAGGATAACTAGGAGATCATGTCTCGAGGCCCACAGGTTCTAGACATGGAGTATCGAGAGCAGGATTGACCTGAGCATGGCCCTGGAGGGCCCACCTTTTCTTCTTCCATCATCTTTATCTTGTCAGCAACAACAACATCCATCACCATCAGCTTGGTCTTGTATCAGAAGAGTTTCTTGCTCCATGAGGTAATTGGTCCAGGTATCGTGGTATGTGTCACTTTTGATCATTGAAACCTTTGAATATATGCATATGATTCCTTTTATCTATAACAATTGCTTGGATCTTACATTTTCCCACTTGACCATGTTTGGGGGGATTGACATGGTGCCCTAGAAAGCCCGTGTCTATAGGTTTTGGCTTGCCACTGGGGGATTTCTGAAAAGTCATCGTCTGCTCCCATCATAACACCACTTTTCCATTTTATCTCCCGCTCACTTATCCCATTCCCCTTGTATAGGATTTGGGTTGACCTATTTCCAGGACTGCACCTTACCTCGTGGGAAGAAGGGGCTAAAGGCCCAGAAGGTAAAAGAAAGATGGTAAAAGATAAAAGCCTAAGAATAAACCTCGATATGCTTCACCCAGGAATCCTCGAGAAAGAAATAAAAGGCTTCTCAACAAGAAACAAGAGGGACCCAGAAAAATAATAAAACAAGACCTAATCAGAGGATAGGGGGTTTCATCACGAGCCAGCCTATTAGGTCCATGGGTACCTAGCAGTATGACATTGCCACCAACTGGTTACCACGCCAGGGTAGTGACTCTTGGTTGCATGGCCAAGGGAAAGGGGGTCTCATCACGAGCCAACCTTCTCATCTCTGCGAAAGTACTTGTGGGTAACGTTGTCAGCTCTGGTCACCATGCCAAGGTAGTGTCCCCTGATTAGATTTTTAACAAAAAATCAAACAAAAGAATGAAGGCAAGAATGGGCTTGGAAAAAATGCATCCATGACAGGGACATCTCGCCTTCTACAAAGGCACCCATAGGTAACACCTTTTCATCCTTGGCCATCATTGCACCCACATGCTTGGACATCCCCTGACCACATCACCCACTTACATGGCTTGGAAGAGGTCTTTCTGGGAACTTTCATTTTTCTGTGGACACTAGCCCAATAGGAAGCCTTGTCTTTTTCCCCAGACTTGTATTGCAGGCTTGTGTAACTTCTTTGAGCTATTGATTGATGTATTAGGGATTTTATGCATGTGTTTAATAATATTAATGATGAAATGTGTTTGACATTGCCATGATCCCTGTGATTGATGAGCCCAAGGAGGGCGTAGCCTTTGATGTGCAAGACCATACTCGACGAACAGGTACCATTTGGACCGGTACACATGGGAAGATGATCAGTTCAGACCTCCATGGGGCTGAAGAGCCCACCAGATGGATGTTGAGACCGCATCAAGGGGCAGAGATAGGATAGAGGTTGATCAGAGTTTTTGCACCAGAGAAGAAGAGGATGTTCCACTAGAGGCACCCCGACATATCTTAGCCTAGGGGGATGAGCCCTTCTCACTGAGACGTTGGCCTTGGAAGGCCTGGGACATCACCTTTGATGACCATGACATCATCCAGCCTATTGGACGTCTTTGGAGGCAGACTGGGTAGCAGTGGCACATGTGGCATGTTGGAGAAGCCCCTGGAGGGCTAACGTTTTTCTCCAGGATGTTTCATTTGCCCTAGAAAGGGCTAGCGCCTCCCTTAGAAGGGATTTTACTCTCTTTTCTGCTTATTTAGGGTTTTTAACTTGACAATTTAATGTAAAAAATTATGATTTGATATTTTGGCCTTGTCTACCTTTTTACCTGACCTAAATGTAAAATTAGGTCAAGGTTTTGTATAAATGGGAGATTTTCACTCTCATTTTTTCATCACAACTTACTCACTCATTAGTGAGGTCTGAAATTTGCACCCTATCTTGGGTATTTGGTTGATTTAAGGAAGGCACACTTGTTGAAGGAAGACTTTTTGGCATATTTTGGCAATTCTCTTGAAGGCGAATGTTACAACTAGGGCTTGCATACTATTTCATGGTGATATGTAAGTGTTTTTTTCTACAAAACTTCTTGAATGAATGGTTGTAGTCTTATATTCTTGCATATGTTTATAATTTTCTGATTAAAAACCCTAGGTGATAAGCACATAAGTAGGTCCTTGTCTCATGTACCCGAATAGAGAAATTTTCAGCCATTGAAGAGGAAAAGAGAGCCTAGCCGTAACTACACTCCTTTCTCCTCTTCCCCTTTGCTAGCCGTACATGTTTGAGCTCAAGAAGGAGAAGACGTCCCAGGCCTAGGTTATCTACACTTAGGGACGTTTTTCTTCTAGGGTTTGATGATAGAGCCTTTTTGTAGAACACTCTCCCTCATTTGACTCTCTTGTCTTGACTTTATCTTTCATGCTAGTCGTTTTTTCCATCTAAGGAAGGAGGAGAGAGCATGAGGCCTTGCCATAGCAACACCGGAGTGAGCCTCTCTCCCCTAGGTTTTGTCTGTGAGGCCCTGCCATAGCAGAACTTCAGAGCTCTTCCCTCCAGTCCTTAGTTGTCCTCCTTCAACCCTTGCGCCCTCCTTTAAATTGACTCCATCTTACCCCAGAAGGCACTGATCTTAAGACCTCCAGCATTGAAGTGGAACTTGATCACAAACTCTCTCAAAACTTGAATTTCAAACCCTAACTACACTAAACCTAAGCTCAACTAACTTACTAACCCTATTTGCTAACGTCATCCTTGGTTATCACATCTTTAATGCAACAACTTTTCATTTTATGAGCAATTGAATGGTAGTTAAAGGCATTAATTAAGTTAAATATTGATTTGTTGCATTGAATTCCATATCATTTTAATAATTATTGATGAAGTGACATGATCTTTACTGTTATTAATAAGCATTGACTCCATCAATATTTATATTCAAATTGCTTATATTGAATATCAGATAGTTGTTGATATATATGAAGTACTAACCAAGCCTGCATATACCAGTTTATTGTTGCTTTATTCTCGAGAAGGGATTCTACTTGGTTATATTTGTTGGCTATAAGTCAGACTATCTGTTCTGGTGGTGATCTATGAAGGGGGAAACTTGTCATTATCTGATTATCCTTTAGCCTCTTCAAAACCCCAGGTCACCGGGGACGTCTCCCCTGGGCCTCACCTCCCTAAAGAGAAAGAACCTCCCCATCGTGGTGACATTGGATGGGATAGGTTCCTGTTACGCCAGTTTGGCCTTCTACTTTATAGCCTTTCTTCCTAGCCACAAACTATGCGATAACATTTTGGCGTCGTTTCCGAGGAACACTGAGTCAAACCTTCCTCAGACGACACTTTTTCGGTAAGCTTTGCCCCTATGGTTTCTATCTTACAAGCTTACCTCGCGACTCCAATTTGGGTGTTTTCCCTTATCTTTTGATAGTTTCAAGAAAACTATTTGGCGACTCCACTGATGATGAAGCCAACTATGACTTCACAATGGGATCCAGGGAACTACAAACCTTTGGACATGAGTAAAATCTCGGGATATCCCAGACGAATTCCCCCCTTTTATAAAAATTGGCTCCCTAGATTCGGTGGCATCGATGGAGAAAGTCCTGATTATCACATGATCAAATTATGGGCTTTCTTTCAATACCGCCCTGTCAGTGATGAGGCTGAAGATTTGGTGATGAAACTCTTCTCTACCTCTCTGGATGGAGAGGCTAGAATATGGTATGATAATCTTCCAGCTGCCAGCATCACATCTATGGACCATTTTGAAGAAATCTTTCTTGCAAGGTGGGTTCTGAAAATGGAAGATATACAATCATTGCTGAGAGGTATTGAATGCATAAAATAGACAGAGGATGAGACCATCAGATATTTTGGTGTTATATTTCATAGGTTGTTGTACCACATTCCTGAAAGATATCGCCCTAAAGGAAAGTATCTCATCTATCTCTATACCAATGGACTTCTGGGGCATTTAAGCTTCCTCCTAAATAAAAAGGGTCCAAAAACACTTGTAGAAGCTTACAACATGGCCATTCAAATCGAGAAAAATCTCTCCTTGTCCAGAACCAATGACCGTACCATGGACACTCTCAGCTTGATAAAACTAGTTTCCCTTGAAACCTTTGTTGAAGATCCACAAGAGAGAAGGGAACAAGTTTTTGACTAGTAGAATGAGGACGTGATTAAGGAGCAAAAACCTAAGCAAGATGATGAAGTACCAACCCATGCTCCTCCCTCTAATGAGGTCATCCAATAACCCGTTTCTCCTGCACAGCAAAGCGAAGATGAGGTTAGTTGCTTTCCACTTCAGGATTCCGATGACACCTTGTTCCTTGATTCAGAAAATGAAGGAGAAATGAAATCCTTGAATGAAATGGATATTCCTTGTTGTACAATCGAAGACAAAGAAGCAATCCATGAGGATGAAACAATAACAGATGCTGAAAACGCCAAAGTCCTCGAAGCCCCTGCACAAGAAGAAACAGTAAGTTGCCCTCCTCCCCTAGTTTTTTATGATGCTTTACTTTATGATGAAGGAAATGAGGAGGAGGAGAATGAATTTTCAAATGTTTCAAAACCTGCATGTTATGACACAAATAGTTACATTGTTGATAACATTGATGAGTTCATACATGTTGGGAGACGTAGGTGGGATATAGTTGGTTATGACCTAGATCCCATCTATGACACTGAGAGTCATTTCCAAGTGTTGCCCTTGCAATTATCACAATAGATTTCTTTTGACCAGTGGCAACAAGGAGATGAGATTTTTACCCGTACTTTTCAAAAAACCAAGGATGACCTAGTACCTTGTTTTCCTGATGATTTTTAGTCTTATCTTGATATTTTTTATGAGTACCCTTCTGATCACTTGGATTCTCTCCATGAAGATGATTACCAACCACCACTTTGCTCGGATTTTGATACAAGTAAGAACATTATTTTCCTAAAGAAGGATTCTCATGACTTCTCACTCCAGCCACCTGTTATTACTTTACCTTGCTTTTTCATTAAAGGTGTAGTTGGGAAGTATATCTTTTATATAGAGTTTCCCCTTAGGCAAACCCTAGAGTCCAAGCGTTGGTTAAATATTACAAGCTTAAGTGTATCTTCTCAGTTTTTCAACTATCCCTTGAGAATTTTCCAGTCGTCTAATACATCCTTGTCAATCCCTTCCCAAACTTCACAGTATGAGAACGTCTTAGGTAGCCAGTGTGCCAAACTTTTGAGTCAGTGTTCTGAACCTTGGAATTTTCTTGACCCTTTCCTGAAGTGGAATGAGTACTTTCCTCAGAGATGGACTTGGCAAGATTTTATCCCTCCCACCCGCCTCCATGAGTTAGACTTTGAGATTTTCAATGATATGATATATATTCTAACTCATGACATTTTTGTGCTTGATTTATCACTATTTTGGTTTATGATGAAGCACAAAGGCAGGTATCGTGGGACATTGCTGGATTGGCTACACTGGTCATTTGACTACATCGAACATCCAACCAACAGGTAAGTAAAGGTAGGTACTTTGCTTTACATTCACATATTGATTGTTTTACTTTAGTATATATACATCTATATGTATGTTGGGGTGGCATTACCACCCCAATTTTTTTACTAATACTTCTTTCGAGATCAAGAAGGTCTGCAGGTTATGCTAGAGATGCCGAGGTTCTCATGCGCTCTACGATGAGCACATGTCCCCGAGTTGGAGCCAATGTTATCCCCACTTTTCAAGGATAACTAGGAGATCATGTCTCGAGGCTCATAGGTCCTAGACATGGAGTACCGAGAGCAGGATTGACCTGAGCATGGCCCTGGAGGGCCCACCTTTTCTTCTTCCATCATCTTTATCTTGTCAACAACAACAACATCAATCACCATCAGCTTGGTCCTGTATCATAAGCGTTTCTTGCTCCATGAGGTAATTGGTCCAGGTATCATGGCATGTGTCACTTTTGATCATTGAAACCTTTGAATATATGCATCTGATTCCTTTTATCTCTAACAACTGCTTGGATCTTACATTTGCCCACTTGACCATGTTTGGGGGGATTGAAATGGTGCCCTAGCAAGCCTCTGTCTGTAGGTTTTGGTTTTCCACTGGGGGATTTTTGAAAATCCATCGCCCACTCCCATCATAACACAACTTTTCCATTTTATCTCCTGCTCACTTATCCCATTCCCCTTGTCCGGGCATTGGGTTGACCTATTTTCAGGACTGCACCTTACCTCGTGGGAAGAAGGGGCTAAAGGCCCAGAAGGTAAAACCAAGATGGTAAAAGATAAAATCCTAAGAATAAACCTCGAGATGCTTCGACCAAGGATCCCCGAGAAAGCAATAAAAGGCTTCTCAGCAAGAAACAAGAGGGACCCGGAAAAATAATAAAACAAGACCTAATCAGAGGATAGGGGGTCTCATCACGAGCCAACCTATTAGGTCCATGGGTACCTAGTAATATGACATTGCCACCAGCTGGTTACCACGCCAGGGCATTGACTCTTGGTTGGATGGCCAAGGGAAAGGGGGTCTCATCATGAGGCAACATTCTCATCTCTGCGAAAGTACTTGTGGGTAACGCTGTCATCTCTGGTCACCATGCTAAGGTAGTGTCCCCTGCTTAGATTTTGAACAAAAAAGAAAATAAGAGAATAAAAAGAATGAAGGCAAGAATGGGCTTGGAAAAAATGCATCCATGACACGGACAACTCACCTTCTACAAAGGCACCCACAGGTAATACCTTTGCATCCTTGGTCATCATTGCACCCACATGCTTGGACATCCCTTGACCACATCACCCACTTACATGGCTTGGAAGAGGTCTTTCTAGGAACTTGCCTTTTTCTGTGGACACTAGCCCAATAGGAAGCCTTGTTTTTTTCCCCAGACTTGTATTGCAGGCTTGTGTAACATATTTGAGCTATTGACTGATGTATTATGGATTTTATGCATGTGTTTAATAATATTAATGATAAAATGTGATTGACATTGCCATGATCCCTGTGATTGATGAGCCCATGGAGGGCATAGTCTTTGATGTGCAAGACCATACCCGATGGACAGGTACCATTTGGACCGGTACACACGGGGAGATGATCAGTTCGGACCTCCATGGGGCTGAAGAGCCCACCAGATGGATGCTAAGACCCCATCAGGGGGCAAAGACATGACAGAGGTTGATCATAGTTTTTTCACCAGAGAAGAAGAGGACGTTCCACCAGAGGCACCCCGACATAGCTTAGCCTAGGGGGATGATCCCTTCTCACTGAGACGTTGGCTTTGGAAGGCCTAGGACATCACCTTTGATGACCATGACGCCATCCAACTTATTGGACGTCTTTGGAGGTAGACTTGGCAGCAGTGGCACGTGTGGCATGTTGGAGAAGCCCCTGGAGGGCTAACGTTTTTCTCCAGGATGTTTCATTTGCCCTGGAAAGGGATAGCGCCTCCCTTAGAGGAGATTTTACTCTCTTTTCTGCTTATTTAGGGTTTTTAACTTGACAATTTAATGTAAAACAGTATGATTTGATATTTTGGCCTTGTCGGCCTTTTTACCTGACCTAAATGTAAAATTAGGTCAAGGTTTTGTATAAATGGGAGATTTTCACTCTCATTTTTTCATCACAACTTACTCACTCATTAGTGAGGTCTAAAATTTGCACCCTATCTTGGGTATTTGGCTGATTTAAGGAAGGCGCACTTGTTGAAGGAAGACTTTTTGGCATATTTTGGCAATTCTCTTGAAGGAAGGTGTTACAACTAGGGTTTGCATACTATTTCATGGTGATATGTAAGTGTTTTTTTCTACAAAACTTCTTGAATGAATGGTTGTAATCTTATATTCTTGCATATGTTTATAATTTGCTGATTAAAAACCCTAGGTGACAAGCACACAAGTAAGTCCTTGTCTCATGTCCCCTGATAGAGAATTTTTCAGCCATTGAAGAGGAAAAGAGAGCCTAGCCGTAACTACACTCCTTTCTCCTCTTCCCCTTTGCTAGCCGTACCTGTTTGAGCTCAAGAAGGAGAAGACGTCCCAGGCCTAGGTTATCTACACTTAGGGACGTTTTTCTTCTAGGGTTTGATGATAGAGCCTTGCTGTAGAAACACTCTCCCTCATTTGGCTCTCTTGTCTTGACTTTATCTTTTATGCTAGTCGTTTTTTCCATCTAAGGAAGGAGGAGAGAGCATGAGGCCTTTCCATAGCAACAATGGAGTGAGCCTCTCTCCCCTAGGTTTTGTCTGTGAGGCCCTGCCATAGCAGAACTTCAGAGCTCTTCCCTCCAGTCCTTAGTTGTCCTCCTTCAACCCTTGCATCCTCCTTTAAATTGACTCCATCTTACCCCAGAAGGCACTAATCTTAATACCTCCAGCGTTGAAGTGGAACTTGATCAAAAACTCTCTCAAAACTTGAATTTCAAACCCTAACTACACTAACCCTAAGCTCAACTAACTTACTAACCCTATTTTCTGATGTCATCCTTGGTTATCACATCTTCAATGCAACAACATTTCATTTTATGAGCAATTGAATGGTAGTTAAAGGCATTAATTAAGTTAAATATTGATTTGTTGCATTAAATGCCATATCATTTTAATATTTATTGACGAAGTGACATGATCTTTACTGTTATTAATAAGTGTTGACTCCGTTAATATTTATATTCAAATTGCTTATATTGAATATCAGATAGTTGTTGATATATATGAAGTACTAACCAAGCCTGCATATATCAGTTTATTGTTGCTTTGTTCTCGGGCAGGGATTCTACTTGGTTATCTTTGTTGGCTATAAGTCGGACTATCTGTCCTGGTGGTGATCTGTGAAGGGGGAAACTTGTCATTATCTGATTATCCTTTAGTCTCTTCAAAACCCTAGGTCATAGGGGACGTCTCCCCTGGGCCTCACCTCCCTAAAGAGAAATAACCTCCCCATTGTGGTGACATTGGGTGGGATAGGTTCATGTTACGCCAGTTTGGCCTTCTACTTTATAGCCTTTCTTCCTAGCTACAAATTGTGTGATAACAGGTAGGACAATAGGTTATAATCCATAAAGGATAATATATTAAATAATAATGAATAAGAATATGGGATAATAAGATATAATAAGAATGAGGGCCTTATATACCCATGTAGGGATGCCCTTCCATGAAGAGATGTGACCTTTCATTGGGAAGGTTTATCTTCATTAATTATTCATTAACTATTATAATGTATTTATGTTTATTATTATATATTATGTTTATAACATTGCCTTCCCCTTAAAAATGCTTTGTTCTCAAAGCATACTTATGGAAGACTTATCTCTTGCTCTGGCTTGTAATATTGTCTTCTCATTCTTTATTCCTGAATTAGTGATCGTTGAGGGATTGAAATGATGGGATATTCTAAGCGCTGCGTAGAACCGTCTAATTGTAAGGGAGTCTACCCACCTTAAATCTCTTCTGCACAATGGGGCTTTATGGGGTTCTTGTAGACAATTTGATGTATTTTGACTCCCCTGATAACTTATACCTTTGCGCATCATTTGTAATGGAGGTAATAATTTTTGACATATTTCTCATTTGTTATTGTGGATACATTGATTGGTTGAAGTATCAATTTTTGTCATTAGGATGTCTATAAGACGTCCTTGCAACTTGATATTTACTTTGTGTACTTGTAGCTTCTTTTGGATTAACACTTGGAATTGAGTCTTCTTCATAGCCTTGGCTTATTTCTACTTTGACATGTGAAGACCTCTTTACATCAATTGAATCCTTTGAGCTATAAGGTTGACTGGGTCTATATTAATTGCTTTATCCACCATCATCTTTTTTCCATTTGAAGACTTTTGTAGTTCCATAGTTTCAAACATTGTCTCTTTATCTACCAATGATTCTTTATTGATAAGTCGTTCTAACTTGTCTTTACCGTCTTCTTATCACTCTTTATCTTCCTAATCTGGATGATTAAACTTTGATTATGTATTTTTAGGCAACAATTCTCTTCATCCTTTTCTGATAATTTCTTAATGAGATCGTGATTAACTTTCTCTAACGTCTAATCCCTATTCTTCTTATCTTTTGACTCGTTGAGTTGTACCAATAAATTTTGGCTATGATCTTTTAAGTAAGAAATGTCTTTGTCTTTTTCCTATAATTTTCCCTCAATATTTTGTTTTTGTCTCTCTTCTTGTTTTTTTAGCATTTTCTCCAACCCAACTTGAAATTGTAAATTTCTGTTGTGTTGTTGATAATAAACTAATTGGTTTTCTAATTATTTTATTTTCACTTCCCAATGTGTGTCACCTTGATTTTCTACTAAAATAAAAAGATTTTTACAATATGTACAAGGGAGAGCTCCATTCATAAGGCCCCTTTCATACTCTTCCTCTTTTGCACAATAGGGACATTTTGCCGAATGTGTTCTTTGTAGATGTCATAGTTCACTTTTTATTTTTCAATAAATGATAAATGTAAAAGGGGCTCTTCTCTTTAATGATAATGTTCTCCTCTTAGAATATATATATA
>ML828531.1:59572-96955 GCA_009831015.1 Picea engelmannii | reverse complement strand
GTATATAGAAAGCATCCCACAGCCAAATGTAAACTATGTCAAGGAGGACCTAGGAGTGTATTTCATATTTGCAGATGAGGATAACACTACCCTGGAACAAATTGACCTGGAGGATGGGATGTGGCATATGCACTTTGATGGTTCATGCTCAAACGAAGGTAATGGGGCTTGCATTATCTTGTACTCACCTGTAGGTAGAATCCAAAACTTTTCCTATAGGTTAGAGTTTGCTTGCACAAAAAATATCACTGAATTTGAAGCATTACTGATAGGCATTGAAAATGCCTATAATTTAGGTTGTGGTCACCTTACAGTTTTTGGGGACTCTGAACTTGTTGTAAACCTTGTATGTAAAATATATTCTCCTAGTGACAAGTTAATGAAACGCTACAACCAAACTGTTTGGGCGCTTATCTCGAACTTACTATAATTTAACATCACTCATGTTAAAAGGGAATTGAATTAAATGGATGATAGGTTAGTTGTTTTGCAGCCTCTCCTACTCGGAAAATTTTTCCACAAAGACCTGATTATACTTTCCAATATTTATATCGTCCTCATATCCCTGACAATGTAGAGTCATGATATGTCTTCCCTAGTGATGAAAGCATATGTTCTTTCATACAAAATGAACCATATAAGCCCAAAGAGATTATATCCATGGAAAACAATAAAATTCTGAAGGGCTTGACTCCTATAGAAAGTTCATTTTCATCGAGTGATGTAGGAAACAAAGAAACACACGAAGAAGAGGAGAAAAAAGGAAAGTGGGTGAAACCATTTCCTTGAACATTGGGATGCCCGATTCCCCAAAGAATGTTAATATAGGTTCCCAATGTACTGATGAAGAAAAGTTTAAATTCACTGAGTTAATTCATGAATTTCAAGATGTTTTTGTTTGGTCCTATGAGGATGTTTGTCGTTTTGATCCTTCTCTTACACAGCATGTCATTCCTATCACGGAAGGCATAAAACAAGTTAGGAAAAAAAAATACCCATTAACCCCGCACTTGAAGTGACTATTCGGAAGGAGTTGGAAAAACTCTTGAAGCCTGGGATAATTTTCCATGTTAAGTATTCTAAGTGGGTTTCCAATTTGGCTCTCGTTAGGAAAAAAATTGGTCAGATCTGACTATGCATTGATTTTCGTGCATTAAATAGAACAAGCATAAAATACCATTTTCCTCTCCCTAATATGGAAATAATTTTGCAGCAAGTTGCAAGGTCACAGATGATGTCCTTACTTAATGGTTTTTTTGGTTATAATCAGATCAAGGTAAAAAGGACAGATAAATACAAAACCACTTTCATTACACGTTGGGGCAGATTTTCTTATGAACGCATTCCTTTTGGATTATCTAATGCAGCTGCCACTTTCCAAAGAGCTATGCAGATAGATTTTGACAATCTGATCAGCAAGATTATTCATATTTATCTTGATGAATTGACTGTATATTCAAACAACCGATTGGATCATTTTGGTCATCTTAGAAAGGTTCTCATGCGATGTAGGAAATTTGGCATTTCTTTAAATCCTTCTAAGCCTTTTTTTGGCATTACCAAGGGAAAGCTCTTTGGGTATATTGTCTCTAATTCAGGAATAAGCATAGATCCCGAAAGGATTGTTGCTATCCTAAATCTTCTTGCTCCTACTTCCAAAAAGGAGTTTCAAGCCTTTATGTGTATTATCAACTATGTCTGTAGGTTTGTTCCTGATTTTGTTGTAATGGTCAAACCAATTCACAATCTTCTCAAGAAATATTGCTCATTTTCTTGGACTAATGACGTCAGGAATGATTTTGTAAGGATTAAGAAGGAAATCAGTTCCACACCGGTTTTGGCAAAGCCAGATTTTGAGAAATATTTTATTATATATACTAATGCCACAGAGGAAGAAGTCTTTGTTATCCTCATACATTGTGATGACCAGAGTAACAAAAAACCAATAGCCTACGTGAGTCAAATCTTATCAGATGATGAATTCAAATATTCTTATATTGAAAAACATGCTTTCACTTTTGTTAAAGCTATGGAGAAATTTTGCCACTTTATCTTAGGTAAGCACACACTGGTAAAAGTCCCTTTACCTATTGTCAAGTTTTTTCTCTCACTGAATTATCTTTCAGTGAAGCTTGCACATTGTCTTGCCAAGATCCAGGAGCATGATTTTACCATCATGACTTCAAAAACCATTAAGGGACGTGACTTAGCTCTTCACTTGGCTCAACATGTTGAAGCAAGTGAAGAAATTGATGAACAAGATAACCCTATGTCAGCACTATTTTACATTGATAGTCAAATCCTTCCTGTAGTTGAACATCCTTGATATAAAGATCTGGTGTATTACTTGAAAAATTGGATATGTCCAGATAACTTAAATACTCATCAAAGGAGAAGGATATGTCTTGAATCTTCCAAATATGTCTTGAATCTTCTAGAAATGTCATTTTAGGAGACTTCTTGTTTAGGATATCTGCCGATGGTATATTACTTTTTTGTGTAAATAATGAGGAAGCACATAAACTGTTACAAGAAACCCATGGATCTTCAGATTCTATTATTCATGTGGGTGGCCACTTTTTTGCTAAAACTATTGCTTTTAAAAGCATCAGAAAAGGGTATTATTGGCCTTCAATTTTTTGAGATTCTTATAACTTTTCAAGATCTTGTGGCAAGTGCCAAAAGTTCGACGGGAAAGAATGTTTTTCTTCCATGCCTTTACAACCTGTCCTCCCTAACTTTCCTTTTTCAAAATGGGGTCTGGACTTTATCGGTCCTATTAATCCTCCATCTTCAGCAGGGCAAGTTTTCAACTTGACAGCCACATATTATTTTATGAAATGGATTGAAGTTGTCCACTCAAGTATTCGCAGGATGAGCAGGTTATTCCTTTCCTTGAAACTAATATTTTTTCCAGATTTGGAATTCCTTTATATATTATTACAGATAACGGCCCTGCTTTTATTTCTGCTAAGTTGACTCAGTTTCTAGCTAAACTGGGAGTCAAACATTTTACCTCATCATCTTATTACCCTCGAGGAAATGGGCAAGCCAAGTCTACTAACAAAAAATATGGTTAGAATTATCAAGAGGATCATTGAAGATAAGCCTCGTCAATGGAACACCCTCCTCACTTACTCCCTTTGGGCAGATCACACTACTACCAAGGTGAGAACAAGTTACACTCCCTTGGAGCTTCTTTATGGTCAAGAAGATATTATGCCTACCAAGTTGGAACTTTCTTCTCTATGGCTGATGTTGCAGATTGAAGAATTGAATTATTCTAATATCCCTCGAAGGATAAATGCACTATTTTCCTTAGAGGAACAAAGGATGTTTTCCTTGGAGAACATAAAGAGAAGACAGCAAATTGTAAAGAAATATTTCAAAAAAAGTGCAAAAGCTGTCAGATTTAAGGTCAATGAGAAAGTCTTGTTGTGGGATTCATCTCACACTGATAGAGGAAGGCATTCAAAGTTTCAAAAGTAATAGTTGGGTCCTTTTAAAATCGCTTTTTCCCTGGGCACAAATTCTTATATTCTAAAATACTTGGAAGAGCGATTATATTCTTATAGCACTAACGGTTCCCACTTGAAACACTATGTGGAACCAGCTTGAAAGATAAATGTTTTATGAAATAACTTATGTATTATAGTTTTGTTTCTTTGCTTTGATTTTGCTTTGATTTTTTATTCCTTTATGTTGTTTTATTTCTTTTATTGATCCCTTTTCTTATCAAAAATAAAATTATGGATCAGTTTTTCCACAACAATGTTATTCTGCAAGTATTGTTAATCAATAACAATCAGGTTACACATATGTCATGATGCCCCTCCTTGAAGACATCATTGAAATTTCTATCGTCTTCCAGTACTGTTGTTAGATAAGATAGTTGGTTTTTCATCCATATTTTCTACTTCCCTGTTTCTTCCCTCCGCCCCGAGATTCAAAAAGAGCACACCAGAATTTTTTGTCCTTAAAGTAAAGATCATTTTTACTATGATTAATCGAATGTTATGCATAAAGGAATAAGCCCCTCATACGTAACACTTTCCATGAGTTATTACCAAAATCCCAAATCATCTTTCCCTTAAACCACTTCACTTCCCCTATTGCATAATCACTCTGATGGATATTTCCCTGATCTAATGTTTCACCTGGTCTATGAAACTAGACATTCTGAGTTCTTAATCTGTTGGAAATATATTTCCCTATGGAGTCACCAGTTTGTTGATGCTTAAAAACGCAACGATGAGTACTATGCTTGAAATGATTTCCAAGCTCTATTAATTATTTATATTAATAATAAACTAGTAGATGGGACCCTCTTGTAGACATGTGGCACTATGATGGATATGTTGCGCTTTTTTTTTTTTTGCTATTGTGATGGTACCAGTACAGTCTTCTACAGTTCAATGTTTCGAATCGTGGTTAAAATGTTGTGGTGAAATAAGATGATTGGTTGATTAGTGCATGGTAATGATAGCTTTGATGACCACTCTCATATAATGTTAAGGTTTCCCTATGGATGAAAGGATAATTAGAAGTTGGTTTCGATATTGCAATTAAATATGGCATCAATTGGTTTAATATAATCTTGATAAAAGGGATAATATTGGGGCTCTTTTAAATTAAAGGACTATATACAAACTCTAATGTGGTATCATTGTGACAAACAAGGGTGTACAAACCCTTGTTGCTATAATTAAGTGTCTTGTTTAATGTTATATGTTGAATGCACATGGGGTAACATTATAGCACATGGTTATTTTTAAAAGAGTTTGATATTACCAAAGGTGGCGCACTATGAAAATGTGATATGGAAATGGTTATGTACATTATTTAATGCTTAGTGTTATGGTGAATTGGATGGATTGTATGTTGAATTGAATTAGGTTGGGGGAATAAGCGACATGCGTTTACTGCACGTCACTCAAACAAACCTCGAAGTCATCACCCTAGTCATACTTGCATTTTGGTTTTTGGCTCTGGTGGTTGTTGATGCTCCACATTGCTCAGTTTTGAAGGAGGCATGCAGTCTAGATTCTCCCCCATGCAGGCCTTTCCAGGTATGGGTTCCTTAATATTCCATCCATGATGTTTTCTCTGCCCTTCGAATCAATTTTTGGCTCAGGAATGCTCGCGGTCTATGTGCTTCTTAAGCTATTATGGGATTTTTGAACTGTGTATTGGTGTTGTATATATGGTTCTTCTTGTGATTATTTTGGACTGTTGACATTTTAAATAAAATAATGGTTATGATCTCCTCGTTGTGTATAATCTTTGCATGGGTTATGGATAAAATAGAAGTGAAACATGCTCGGTCGGCTTAGATTTTAGGTTTGGTTCTCTGTGGAAAATTATTATTATGTTTGACAAGCTTTGAGATTTGCACATCGGTGTTACAACCAATCTCTATGTTAAGATTTTCCACTCCATTTTCATCTCTGTGGTTGATATTTTTCGATACTCTGGGTTGCAATTTGAACTGTTGAAAGTTTAAAGTTTTTTTCCTTGGCTTGGAAAGACCCTGTGCTATTATCTATCATAGCATTTCTCTCGTTGACATTGTTGCTTGGAAAATGGCACAGTTTGGTTTGACATCACCCAGAAGTCAAATGGAAGCATTATATATGATTTTGGTTGGGCACGAGTTGTGCTTGGACACTCATTTTACTGTGTTTTTTAAGGGTTCGCTTCTTTTCATTCTCTATTGGAGGTGGTTGGCTGTCATTTGGTAACCCTCATAGTCAAGATTATGGTTACTTGTTATATGTCTGTGGTAAATTATAAAAGGCATGATCTGTCTGTGTTTTCGAGGATTTAGTCCTCTGATCAAACCAATTGTTCTTAATATCCATTTGTTATGTTTTAACCCTAAATGTCATCTTGATATCGTTTCAATCCAGTCAAGGGAAAATAAACACTATGTGTTCTTGGTCGATTGGGCACAATTTGGCTCTGTTTCTCGTTGGGAAAAAAAAAATTTAAGTCTATACATGCCAATTTATGTGAAGCTTGGGCTCAGGAGTTACATCTTTTTTGTTGAATGTTATTTGAATCAATTCTTATGTTGATCATATTTGAAGGAGACCTGTGTGTGAAAGCATTGGGGTCCGATTAAGATTTTTTGCCCAGTTGATTATGTCGAACAGTGTTTGAATAATGGACAAATGGTAGTTAATACTGTGCATATTCTTATTTTATTTTAAAGAATAAATATTGGATATAAATGGTTGGAATCACTGTGTGTTTTCTATTGGTTTTAAAAGAAAAGAGATTTATCTTTGGACTTATAGATGGTCGTGGCTCAAAGGATTATTATGTTCATCATATCAATTTCAATATTGTTTGATAGGACTACTATATAAATATTATATAGATGCAAAGGCTACTGTAATTGAGTATTTATGGGCATATGAATTTTTTTTTTAAAGACAGCAAGCAATATGTAAAAGAAGTGACAGTTTAGATGGTGGTTTGAAAAGTGAATATTGATTGAATTGTGGAGATCTAAACAGATATATATTTGATTGTTTGATGTGATTTATTTTTATATGAACAATATCCGTATTATGTTCCTATCATGCTACCACTTTTTGCTCATTATATCCCCCTCATAATCCCAATATCATTTTGGCATCCATGTTCTGTAAAATAAATTAAAAAGGTCTATGTAACAACGGCAAAAAAGATATGACACAACAATGGTTGGCAACTGATATTTTGATATATTTTACATAGTCAAATTATTTAATTAATTGTTGATCAGTCTTCACGTAATTGTCCCTCTCATTATACCACCTTTCTCTCATTACACTCCCTCCATATGTCCCATGAACCATGTCACCCCCTGCTCACTTGGAAATTATTAAATAGTTTTTTATCGATGGATTTGCATATATCTCATGTCAATTTCTTAGCCAATCATTGATTCATGCAAGGAGAATGTCATGTATGGTTTATTAAGGGCTTAGTTACTGATGAATTGTTGCTACAAGATGATTTTGTTCGTAGGGGAAGCCATTGAAAAAATAATAGAGGAAGATGAAACTGGAACAGAGGGCTTAGAAGGCCTAGATTCTCCATTCATTTTGATGTCAATCCTCAGGAATTGAACCAGTTGTTCCAAGTTGGGTTCTTTAACTAGATTGGGCAAGGAATAGTACAACCTCGACCATAGAGACCTCCCTTCCAACCTCAGAACATCCCGGGTATTCATGTGCCTCCTCATGTGTCCATGCAACAAAAATTCCCTGCAAATGATGGATGGAAAGAGATTGTCAATCCGGCTATCTCTCACCATTCTGGTTGGCCCAATTTTTCATTACCTCCTCCACCACCTATAAATCCTAATGTTCAGATTGCCCATGTGCATTCACCTGTTCAATCCTCACATGCTAGTAAAAGGCTTAAAATTGATGTCCCCCATGTGCAAGATAAAGGAAAAGTTGTTGCCTCCCCTTCCTCTCCTTCAAATGACTCTTCAAAATACATGTCCTCCCGCATGCATCTGAAGGATGATTGTTCTCATGTAATTAGTGAAATACAGCCTCAAGGTTCAAATCAACCCCAGGCTACTTCTAGAAAATCAAAAGGGGATAGCAGTGATAAAAGAAATATTCCCTCTCAGAGTGGCAAGTATGGCTTTTAATTTATGTGTTTTTATGATTGAGTTGATGAAGACTGTGGTCTGCAGAAATTTTGGACAACAAGCTATTTTTTGGATAAGATGGATTGTGTGGATATTTGTATATTTTTGGATATGATTTAAATTATTTATGATATTTAAAGATTCAATTTTGAAGGTATCTAAGGGAGTTAAAAGGGTGGCATGTGTTGAATGATTATACATTTGTTTTTTATTTTATAATTTGAAAAGAATAAAGAAGGGAGTCACAAGGGGTCCTGCCTACCTAGTTATTATTAATTAAAGACCCTTAACTATTATTATTATTATTATTTCTCGTAAACTAAATTATTTAAGTCAAACTAACTTAACTAAAGAAAATAGTTGAACTACTTCAACTTATTTGGAAGGGATAAAAGTTAAATGAGAAGAAGAAACAATGAAAGGATAGAAGGCGAAAGCAACACTAAGGTTTCCTCTTTTGATTTCATGAGATAGTTCAGTTTTCATTCATTCTTGAGTTTATTCAAAGCCTAATTTTGTTTTTGATAGCAGGGTCCTATTGTAGACAGCAAGGTTCAAAACTGAACCAAATCATTCATATTCTTGTTTTAGAGGTGTTGATCCATCCTTGATAATCTGTGTATACTTTTTTGTTTATGGATTAAGTTTCATAGCTGATAAAGGATATTTTGCAGAGTTAAATTGGCAGCAGTCTATGACAAGTTGATCGAGATTATAAATTTCAGTTTTTACTTCTTTTCAGAGTCCTTTTCTATTGTGTTCATCGGGGATCTATAAATTAAACTTTGGTATGTGCCCTCATAGGGGTTTTGTAAAGAGAAAAACACTATTGATATCTCATAATGAAATAAAGAAGATTGTTATTATGTCTCATTTGTGTGTATTTCTGACTTGGTTACTTTTGCTTTTGATCTCCATATTTACTTTTTTGTAATCTGTATATTTTTCAGAAACTTATATAAAAAAATTATGTTATTTTGCAACATTCTTTTCATTAATAAATCAGCCTAAACCCTTGTAATTAATTCTTGTGGATTGGGAAAATATTTTTGAGGCTATAAAACATAGGGTGACATTCTCGTCTATCTTGTCCTAGCCAGGCAATGTTTGAAAATGATTGAGTAAGATAATTCACATATTTTCCTCAACACCTACCTTCCTCGACTGGATATTGTGAATTTCAATCACATACTGGAATGGCCATGCCACTATCGGCAGCAGAGATAGCGTATCAGGTTGTTCTTGACTCTTCTGCCTATCCAAATCTTGTTACCTCACAAACAGATGAGGAGGATCTTGTTCTAGAACATGTGTGGGCCACTTCATCGTATTGTTCACATGACTTCCTCAATGAGACTTTACCTTCGAATGAAGCTATCATAGAGGCCATGAATGGTTCTGACAGGCCATGGGATGATATGCATCATCACTCTTATTTTATCCCAGAGCTTGCCAGAATCGAACAAGATGATTTTAGATCTACCTTGAGTGAGATAGTCAGTCACATCATAGTTCCAATTGATACACACGGAATTTATGCCTAGGCAAACATGGCAAGTATCTCTCCCACCGTCACGATCGATATCTCTCGTATTCCTGGAAAGGTTTAAAATGTATACATCGGTGTGGATTGTTCATCGGAATAAATTCTAATCTACACCGAGCTCTTCAAATAATTATGTGATGTATTCGCTTGGTCATATGAAGAGATGTCAGGAACCAACCCTCGAGTTGTCGAACATGAAATTAAAACCTACTTGGATGCTAATCATGTTCGACAATGACTTAGAGCTGTCAATCCTAGGAAGGCCCCTGCTATTAAGGCAGAGGTAGAAAAATCATTTAATGCTGGATTTATCTACCTAGTTCCCTTGACTAAATGGGTATCCAATCCCGTTCCTGTGAACAAAAAGAAAGGAACCATCCACGTATGCATGGATTTTCATGGCCTGAATAAAGCATGTCCCAAAGACAACTTCGCGACACCCTTCATTGATCAGATTCTCGATGAATGTGCGGGAAGCGAAGTTTTTTCTTTTATGGATGGATTTTCAGGGTATAACCAAATCCAGATTAAGCCCGAGGACCAACATAAGATGAAATTTATTTTCCCTTGGGGTACATTCACATACTGGAAGATGAATTTCAGCCTTAATAACGTCGGAGCAACCTTCCAACAAGCTATGACTTTTTCATTTCAAGAACTCAAGCATATAGTTGAAGTCTATCTCAACGATCTCGTTGCTCACTCCTGTAAGAGAGTGGATCACCCTAAACACCTTCGGCTAGTTTTTGAAATATGTCACCATTATCGTATCTGTTTGGACCCTCATAAATGCATCTTTTGCGTTAGGTCAGGGCCACTTCTAGGATTTTTAGTCTCTGAGACTGGGATCATGGTAGATCCGTTAAAGGTTGAGGCAATACTTTTATTGCCTTCCCCATGCACTATTCGTCAACTTCAAGGTTTACAAGCGAAAGCTAACTTTTTATGATGGTTCATAGTGAACTATGCCAATATTACTAAGGGTTTCATGTGTCTCTTAAAGAAGGACACTCTTTTTATCTGGGATGAGAAATCCCAGGAATCCTTCGATGCTTTGAAGAAAGCCTTAGTATCGATGCCTCTGTTGAAGTCTCCAGAATACGGTAGAGATTACTTGCTTTATATCGTTGCATCCAAAGAGACGATTGGTATAGTGTTGGTTCATGAGGATGAGGATATCAGTGAGCACGTCATTTATTATCTTATTCGAAACTTATTCATCCCTGAACTCAAATATTCTCATGTTGAAAAGCTAGCTTTGGTTGTCGTTCACGCAGTTCAACAATTACGACACTATATGTTGCTTTGAAAAATTATTGTGGTTTCTGATGTCAATCCATTTCAATACATCCTTATTAGGCGTATCATAGGGGGAAAGTACAATAAATAGATTGTCATTCTACAAGAATTTGATCTCGATTTTGCTTCTGCGAAGTCCAAAAAATCACTAATTTTTGCAGAGTTAATATTTGACTTCCCTCGGTTAGATGCGGATGTTATTCATCTTGATTCATTTGCGGATGAACACATTTTCCTTGTCTCATCGGCAAACCCTTGGTATGGAGATATTGTTGTCTATCTTCAAACTTTGAAGTTCCCTCAGCATCTCTCGTGAGATGACCAACGGCATATATGATACCAATCTAAGATCTACCTTATCATCGATGATACTCTGTATTGTTGAGGAGTAGACAATATCCTGCATTTGTGTTTGACTTATGAAGAAGCTGAGTCTATTCTAAACGACTGCCACAGTGGGGCTTGTGGTGGTCATCTATCCGGTCTTGTGACAACCTAGAAAATTTTGCGAGCTGTTTATTTTTCGTCGTCTATTTTTAAAGATTTCGTTGAAGCAGTTAAGAAGTGTCACCCCTGCCAGGTGTTCACTCAGAAAATGCGTTTGCATCTAGTTCCTCTCCATCCAATCGTTACCATCGGTCCCTTCACCAAGTGGAGGGTGGATTTTGTGTATTGCAACCCAACTTCGGCTGGGGAGAATCAGTACATTATAATGTTCGTAGATTACTTTACTAAGTGGGTTGAGGCCTTGCCTACATTCAAATCCGATGGTAATATTGTTTATGTCTTAATGTTCAATCAAATTATAGCCACGTTAAGAATCATGAGTGATATTGTCATTGATCATGGCAGTCACTTTCAAAATGAAATGATGAAAGAATTAGCATAAAAACTGTGGTTCAGACATGGTCTATCTTCCCCTTACTACCCCCTGGAAAATGGACAAGTAGAGGTCGTAAACAAGTCTCTCAAGACCATGTTGCAAAAAAATGTCAGCCGGAGAAAATATGACTAGCATATCATGCTTTATCCATCACTTTGGGCATACCGAACCTCGGTTAAGACTTCCACTAGTTTTTCCCCTTTCCAGTTAGTACACGGTGTGGAGTCGATCCTACCTATTGAATGAGAAATCCCTTCTCTTAGATTGGCAGTTGCACTCCTACCTGATACTTTCGATCTCAAACAACGCCTCGTACACCTACAGAGTCTAGATGAGCAACATTGAGACGCCTCCAGGGATATAGAAGCAAATAAAAATGTGTCAGGGTCCAATATGATAAGTTTGTCTGTCCTCAGCAGTACGTTAAGGGTGACTTGGTCCTTCTATACGACCAAGCCAAAGAACCACTGGGGGCAAGAAAGTTCAAACCCATGTGGCACGGTCCCTATATCGTGCGACGTATCTTAAAAAAAGGAGCCTATGAATTAGAATATTATGAAGGGAACATGTTGGTTGAGCCCAAGAATGCGCTCTATTTGAAAATATATTACGCTTGAGCCCCAAGCTTGGGCGTAACTCTTTGTATACTAATGTATTTTAGTGTATATATATTTTCCCTCTTTTTTATCTTTAGCTTGCTTATCAAGTTTTCCCTTGGTTGGAAGATGTCAACGGAGTCTTAGGTCTACTTAGGATTCGCAGACGGGGACACTCATCATAAAAGGAACTTGACTGTCATCGCTTCGGTTGTTTACTCACCCGAGGGTTTACTGGTGTCTTCAGGTGGAATTTTCCTAGGGCCATCCATGAATAATGTGGTCGAGTATAGCGTTGTTATAGAAATTTTAGGCGATGTCATTTCGCATGGTATTCACTCTTTAGAAGTTCGCCTGGAATCCTAGTTAGTAGTATGTCAGTTGAACGAAATTTACCGTTTGCGAGACCCTACTCTACTTCGACGATTCTTACAGGTACTACTTTTGGAACGACATTTTTATTTTATTACTTATCATCACATACCTAGAATTTATAATTATGTATCTGATGCATACGCTAATTTTGTTTTAGATTGGAATTTGTCACATAACTAAAGCAAAGAAAACACTTTCATCAATGTACACATTGTAAAATAAGTAAATCCATCAATGTTTTTATATATTACATCTGTCCAAAAAATATGATGTTATAGTACAAAATTGTGGCTGACACCCTCACAATACATATATGGTCGATCATACAATAGTCATGAAATCTACGCCTGTGGCGCCGGATGTGTATCATGATAGCATACTATGGTGTTTGCGAGACGTCGAAAGAGTAGTACCCAAGCATGGAGCACACCTACCACCTGTTGCTACATCGCCTCCAGCAGATCCTCTACCCAAACCATGGGAATCCTTTGCGTCAAACGAGACAAGTTGTCATGCACTTTTTGAAGCACTCTATCAGTGTCCCCTCCCGCTGGCTCATCCCCTCAATGCCTACGTTGGTGTCATGGAATTCTATCCGGTCGTCGTGGACCCACGTCTGCATCACATACATGTTTAGTTAGTACCTTACATCATCCAAAAATATTTTTGTTTTCTTATACAAAAAATATATATATATATATTCAAAAACCTTTGGCATACCTATGTCTTCGTAGGCGGAGCTTGGTGATAACGGCATGTCTGGATGTTCTCTGAAGTCAATCCATGTGTAAGGATAGTCCTCTAGAGCCATCACCTAAATACTCCACCAGAAGAAAAACTCATCGTTGTAAGGTGTTGGCACCCTACCACCCCCCTTCGTCCCCATCACCTCGGTCCAACGTGCCATGGTTGGATCGCGAGGTCCATGTGGAACAATATCAACTCTAGGGCCCAAGCCTGGAACCCGCTCAAATTAAAAACTACACATGATAGACGTGAACCCAAATTTCCTCTTTCTACCCAGTTTGCAGTCTATCAGTTGACTCTTCATGTTGGCCAGCAGTGAGGTGCACCAGCCGTAAATCGTGGGTCACAAGAAATCAACTGAATAGAACATAAGTGGCCTTGATGCCTGGTGCAAAGAGGCCAATCATGTGATTCGTGTCAACAGTAGGACAACAATCTTGAGACTCAGATTGTTGATCGCTCTGATCGGGAGTTGGCTCCCTACCTTCTCGGTCCCTGCAATGAAATGAGTGGCTATGTAATCCTCTATGTTCATGCCACTCCCATCTCCTCGGGCTTTGAGGTTGAACACCTCACCCCGACGCGACAATCCTGTCAAGAAGTAGATGTCCTCAACTTCAATCCTTAATGGTTTTCCATCAAGGTTGAAGGTCTCAATATCTGGATCCCAGTATTTCACTAGCAGTTGAAGCAGTCTCACTTGAGCCCTCATACCTTTGAGATCCCAAAACTTGTATATCCAAAATATTTTTAAGGCCATCAAGGCCCCTGGATCTCTCTCCACTACAACATCCACCTCTTCATGCTCTCTTTCTCTCCACTCTAGCACCATCCTGCAAGATTCAAACCATATTTTGAGTTAGCAACATTTTAAAAACCTTATCCACAGACATGTACGCGAGCTACAGTTTACACAGTCATGTATAGGGTTGCTTATATGATGGCTATTTTGCAAATAGTAGTGTATAGGTATGTGTATATGTGATTCGATGATCTATAGCCCGCATATACCTTAGTTTCTAAGTTGCGCCCTAAAATGCTCAAAAAAGGAGACCTAATTGCAAATTTTAATCCACTAGAAATAAAGAGAGGAGCAAGATGAATTACCTGGTCCAGACGGTTGTTGATTATGTCACTTGTGGCTCCCGCAATCAGCAGTTGAAATTCAGGGGAAATTTGGTCCAAAATGCACTATTTGGGTAAAAAATACAAATGGTATAGTAAAATTGGTTTTTTTCACTATTTATAGAAAACATTTGCCCACTTTACATATTTTTGTCTAATGTTTTGGTCGAATGGACTAATACGACAATGGGTGGAGTTGGGTTTGGTGGTTTTATCCAGGGATTCTTGCAGTTTTCAGTGCCATATCGCTCGTTCATAACTTTCGATGGGTATTTTCTTCATCCAGCATATAGGATAGGTCACCAATCTATTATGCACACTTGCATCATCCTATGACTACAGCTCATATGCCTTAGGTACGAACCCATTTAATAGGGACACGGAACCTTCTAACTGCAATTAGAAGTGTCGTTATTGAATGGTAGAGACTTACCAAACATGGGTACCCTAGTTAGATCCCCTGCTCCATTCAGTTCCCATGCATATATTTTTTTCCATAGGATTGGGAGTCCCTTGTAGCTAATACATGAATTTACATTTGAACCTCATTTCTTACTCATAAGCATGCTGACCTATACCGAGAGGACTCCCAACGAGTCTAGTTTAATCTCTTTTACGACTCTCTCAAAAAGCGAAAAGATTGTCAAGTGAACTTGTCTCTTTGACATTCACAAATTGGATTTGAAAGGACATCTATTTGGTGTAATATTACCTCTTTTTCAAAACCAAGTAGACTAAGATTACGAAAAAGGACATTTTTTTGCGTTAAGTTGTAATTGCATATCATTCTCTTGCTTGCAGTATTGATCCTATTGTCAGTTCTCGCTTTTGTATTATAACCCTATCACCTCAACAGTTTGCATCATCAACCAAGCAGAGCCTTGTTTATATCCTTTGCAGCTTGACACCCTATACCCAAGAGGAAACATTCCCCCGAGTGTCCATCTCCCGCATGCATCTCCTTGCATTGAGCATAGGTATGTTCCACCGTTGGAACTAGTTGCTTACTTGCGATGCTCGTTTCCTCCTATGTATCATAGCATTCATTTGACTATGAAAAATAAAAAAAAGGCGGGCAGGGAAGGAATATTATCCTATATTGGCAACAGTCGTGTCTCCTTTGAACAGAGAACAAAACTTTTGAGTCCACTTGTCATCAAAATTTTGGGTTTAGCAAGACCTTGGGAAGTTGAGCTCGTTACATAGAGTTTGATCCCCTGACTGGTTACTCTTCTAGTCCCTATGGAGGTTTTGATCGATGCCTCCTGCATCTTAAAGTTTCATCATTGAGTCTATGGTGTGAGAGTCTTCCATATGTCTCATGCTCTTGTTCAAAGGATGTCTATCATCCTGTGTTGGCCATTGCTCAAAACTCTTGACTTTGCATGTCGGCCATACCCTCAGTATGTCTCAGAGTTACATGAAACTATAGTCTTATCATGCACCCTGGTCCTACTTTTATCATTGGTAGGTAACCTTGAACCTAGCAGTTGACATTTCATCATTGGTCATTGACTGGGAGGTTTCCCTTGTCTTCGACGGCAAGAAATCTATTCACACATCGAGATTCATGCGGTGTCTTGGATGCCATTAGCCTTATTGGTGTTTTCCTCGCCTTTGTCATCATTTTTCCTTATTTGCTTCTATTCAGAGGGTCTTTTTCGTGTATCGCTTGCATCTGGTACACTGGAAAGACGCATAGGGTCGTTGGTTTGTGAACATGTTCTTCGTCCGATTTCCTCCAAATCATCAAGCTCCTGCTTTGTACCTCATGCTGAATGATGAGAGATGCCTCAATGCTCTCCTTTTAGTGGGTCTCCTTCCATCGAATTTAGCCCATCTATTATGGAAACGAGACCTAGAGTCTTATGAGTACCTAGAGGCTTGCAGTCATTAGTGGCAGGTTATACTGCCATCGATAGTTGGGAATACATCAATGTCTTTTGATCGATGGATTATTCAAGTGTTTGATCTCGACACCTTTATTCACACTTGTAAGAATGTACTCGGTGCCTTAATACCTACTTTCGTTATCAGTAAGTTGTCTCATGTTTGTTAACGGTATACCTTAATGACCGGTAATCAAAGGAAGTCTCATTGTGTTCAAATTCAACTCCTTTATTCACATGATGTAGACTTTCACCTTTGGAAAATTGTGTAGAAGACTTGAAGACATCAGTTCATAGTCGCAGTTTTCCTGAGCTATTCTTATCTTTAATTGGACCAGCACCTATGTGACTTCAATGATCATGGGGGATCATATTGTACTCCATTGTATATAGATATCTTCAGATTGATTTTGAGACTGGTTTTACTGGGCCTTGTTCACGATTATGACAACCTTTGGCATGTAGCCACCTTTGTATTGCCTATTCATGGCCATAAACAGATGTTTGATATATTTTCACATGGATCTGTAGTGTAATTCAAATTGGCAGACATGTGCGCAAAGTTAGTACAGATTGTATTATTCTCATGAGAAACTAGTTCTTCCAGTTGAGTCTCCATTACTCCAATTATGGGTATTATAATGTATTTTGGCCATCGCAGATACTCCTTTGACCTCACACATTAGGGGGAATATTTTATAGAAAGATTTGCCTCACCCTATAAAAAGTTTCTCAGAATGCCTTTTTCCATTTCCCTATGCAAGCTTAAAGTCCCTTTTTGCAAATCCCAGAGATAAAAGCAATATGTTTCTTCATATGCGCACCCTAACTATTATACAACATGTGTATATGTGGGTTGCACCATTACGGCCCGCGTACAACGGGTTTTGTGCCCAAAATTAAAAAATAGTGTCAGGTTTCCATGTCACGTCACGGGATCCATGATCCTTGACCTTCCATATACTGGAAACATTCTGACTCGACCCTTCAGTTCCATTTGAAGACTATAAGAGGTCCATTTTCGAGCTATGAAAAAGAAGAGAAGAGTTCAAATTTGAGAGCAAATTTACTCTGAAGAAATTATTCACTTCATATTGAGTCTCCATCCCTTTTTCCTTTTAAGTCTGAACACATTGTTCAGCCCCGAAGCTCTTCCCTACTTGATTGAGAACCTCATTTTCTCTCTTATATGAGCTTGCCTTTGGTGTAGGATTGAAGTGGTGGAGGCCTAGATGGAAGGGACTTACTTTCTCGGTTTTGAACCGTGCCGACACGGAAGTTTGTAATTCATTCACTTATGTTAATTACATTTTAATAGAAATACTCTTTCTCGTCCAATTAATATCTTGAAAATATTTGAATTGTTATTCCATGGGCATATTTGTTATGAATGTTGATGGATTATGCTATTGAATGTGCTAACTTTATATATTATCACCATATGCTTGTGTTTCTTGGTTTTTGAGGACAATTTGCAGGTGTATTGCTTTGAGTCAAGTGCTCAATGGTGGACTTCATCGAATGTCTGGACGAGGTAGCCTCTTTATATTGTCTTGTTAGCATATTTTCTTATATAGCATACCTGAGATTAGAGTTGATTTCTGCATTTATTTCCGTCAATTGTGGTTTGTCCCTGGCCATAGAGAGATTTTCCTTGTAACAGTCTTGATTGAACCATGTTAAGTAAAGGCAGTGAGGCCTTGGAAATAACTCAGTTGGGTTGAAAGTTCTCGGTTGTGTAGAAGGAGTTGGTAAAAGGGAAGAGTCCCTTGACTCTTTTCGGGTTGTTGATGATGTTTCTCTTGGATGAGAAATTGATATGTTGATGAATTTAAGGGTTTTGGCATGAGAATGTTGGTAGTTGCGTGATTATAAATACAACTAAAATATTTTTATGTTTACACTTAGGAGAACATGGAGGATAATTTGATAGAGTGCATAGAGATATGTTGGGGCATTTCTAAAAATGATTTATAGATTTAAATGTTATGATACATACATTTTTATTTTACATGACAAATGATATAAATGTGAATGTGATGATGTATGTTATATGTAGGAAAATATTGGAGCTGTTGGGGAAGACAATTGCCAATGATGCACAATCTCAAGAAGAGGATAATTACAAAAAGATTGCTCATAGAAAAAAATGTTAAAGGGACATAGGATTCCCATGAAGCACCATTGATGAGGTAAGATCAGAGAAGGTGTTGGCAGCCAAAACATGTATAAAACTATTCATGCCTATGTGGCATAATGTTTAAAAGGGATTGGGTAAGAATCCCTTCCGCAATATTTTATTATTTCAATGATATGAAAATGATTTTGAATGGTTGGTGTATGTCATTGATGCCCGAGTAGGGTAAGATTCAAGAAGAAGAACCTAAATCATGAGAGGTATGAACCTTGATGGCCAAGGATGGTTAAGATCCTTGCAAGACATTTCATGAATAGATGTGTCATGAGCGCATTGACCCATCGGGAATGATTGGGAATGAAAGTTCTCATAGGTATAATTTTGATTGAATACATTGAGAAAATGCATGTTTCCATTAGAGGGAAGGCAATGGACTTCCCAGTAGGGAAGAAGAACATCCCAATATTTTACAAAGTTGTAATAATGGTAGAAAGAGGAATTGGATGGCCATGAATGTTGACACCCTGATTACTATTGATAACTACAGCCGATAAAAAGTTCAAAATACATCTATGTGAGACTTGGCACGATGAAGAATGTCTCCCTAGCTGAGAGGGAGTGTTGATAATTGCAGCTACGTGAGACATTCTCCATGACACAAACCTGAGAGAGAGCCCCTAAGAGGGGTGTGGTTCCTATCTGAGATGGGGCTTGAATGTAGAGATGGCCTCTTCCTTACAGAGAGTTGAGAAGAACTCCATATGATTCTCCTGTGTAACGCAGTGAGAAAGGAGATCTACAGAGTTGGATGTGCTCGTGGCTGAGCACAAGGTGAACGTATGAAATCCCAAAGTGTTGGGTGAATCTTCATGATACAGAGATGGAGATGGTGTATTAGCCTCCTCTGAGCAGAGATTTGATGAGAAACTCCAGATGACTCTCCTATGTAATGTAGTGAGAAATAATATATGTTGAGTGGGCGTGCCTGTGGACGAGCACAGGTGAACGTGATCCTAGTGGTTGAGTACTAGTGAGAAGTGGTTCTTCTGTGGAATGCAGTGAGCCAGAGATATGGGCATCCCTATGGATGTTCCCCTAGTGGCTGAGAACTAGTGGGTGTATGAGATCCCTTGCTATATTGTTCAAGAGTCATACCTGCCTGTAACCCTAATTGTAATGTAAAGGGTACAGGTCGGCCCCACCTTAATGTAATTGATAATTAATGTAAAAGATAATTAATCTGGTTAGTATTAATTATATTATGAGATAGAGATGTTGGCCCTATTGTGCTAATAGACACTTTTGTTGACAGGTCAAGTCTAATATAAGTAAAGGTAAATCCCCCATTGAGGAATCATATCTTTTGTGTGAGTTTGGGAATTTCAGCAAGTATACCTTCTTGGTAAAAGTGTGCACCTCTCTTGGGCGCTGGTATTCTAGGGTTTACAGGCACAATCTTATTTTATGGCTTGTTAGATATTTTATGTCTTCTTTTCCATCATAATAATCAATCAAAGAATGTTTGGACTTCCGTACCAGGGATAATGGTCCAAGTCTTTGAGGGCTCCCATACTAGGGATAATATCCTTCATTTATTGAGAATGCAATCAACTATAAACTTAGAGATCAATTGATTTACCTGGGTTTGTAGTCATGTTTAGTTTAGAGGAATTACTTCTCCTATATCTTATCTTCATTATTTTGAGGTGGATCTAGATCAATGTCAGCGGTAGAATCATATTGTCTTCCCTTCTTCCTGGTTGGACAATTTCTTGCATAGTGCCCATATTTGTCACATCTGAAGCACTGAATTTGTAAAACATCTCTTCTTTATTATAACCTGGGTTTGATGAAGACTTTTCATATTTGAATGTTTTTCTGAAGTTTCTTTTGAATCTTCCTCCTTTATTTGTATGAAGTGCAAGAGCATGATTTTCTTTTGGGGATTATTCCACTCCTCTATTTCTAAGTCTAAGTTTTTCTTGAGTATAATCTGTCCATAGACGATCAAAGGTTGGTAGACTTTATCTTCCACTGATACTTTGAAGAAAAGGATCCCAATGATGATGATTCGGATGAGATTGATCCACAGCTGATTGGATCATTGATGTATCTTGTTAACACCATACTTGATTCATGCTATGCAGTGAATATGCTTAGTCAATGCATGAGCCATCCAAGACAGATTCACAGGATAACAGTAAAGCATGTATTGAGATACACATGAGGCGTAGTTAGATATGGCCTAAGATATGATTCCAATTGTGAAAATGAGTTTGCAGGGATATTTCTATATAGATTGAGCAGAGAGTACAGTGGACTGAAAGAGCACATCCATTTATTGTCTTATCGTGAAGATTTTCATGATTTCTTGATGCAGCAGGAAACAAAACTCTGTGGCCTTGAGTACCACAGAAGCAGAGTATGTAGCATCGAGTGTGTGAAGAAATATGGATTCACAAGATTCTAACAGATTTACTTGATCATGAGATGGATCCTATGATGATAACTAGAGCTATATGTAAATCTCTTTGAGAACCCAGTCTTTCATGATAGATCGAAACACGTTGAGATAAAATATCAGTATATCAAAGACATGATGCAGAGGAAAATAAGTACACATGCAGTACCTTCCTATACATGAGAAGATTGCAGAAATATTCACCAAATTAACTTGGTGAAGGATACCTCCCTAGTTGAGAAGGAGTGTTGATAACTACAACCAACACAAAGTTCGAAATACATCTGTGTGAGACTTGGCATGATGAAGAATGCCTCCCTAGCTGAGAGGGAGTGTTGATGATTGTAGCTACGTGAGACATTCTCCAGGACACAAACCTGAGAGAGAGCCCCTGAGAGGGGTGTGTGGTTCCTATATGAGACAGAGCTAGAACGTAGAGATGGCCTCCTCCTTACAGAGAGTTGAGAAGAAATCCAGATGATTCTCCTGTGTAACGCAGTGAGAAAGGAGATCTGCAAAGTTGGA
Source organism: Picea engelmannii (assembly GCA_009831015.1). NCBI lineage: Eukaryota > Viridiplantae > Streptophyta > Pinopsida > Pinales > Pinaceae > Picea > Picea engelmannii. The sequence continues at coordinate 75,718 of ML828531.1, read as the reverse complement.
CGTGTCTGTGGCTGAGCACAAGGTGAACGTGTGAAATCCCAAAGTGTTGGGTGCATCGTCATGAGACAGAGATGAAGATGATGTATTATCCTCCTCTAAGAAGAGAGTTGATGAGAAACTCCAGATGACTCTCCTGTGTAATGCAATGGGAAAGAAGATTTGTTGAGTGGACGTGCATGTGGACGAGCACAGGTGAATGTGATCCTAGTGGATGAGCACTAGTGAGAAGTGATTCTTTTGTGTAATGCAGTGAGACAGATATATGGACATCCCTATGGATGTGCCCCTAGTGTTTGAGAACTAGTGGGTGTATGAGATCCCTTGCTAAATTGTTCAAGATTCAGACCTGCCTATAACCCTTATTGTAATGTAAAGGGTACAGGTCGGCCCCACCTTAATGTAATTGATAATTAATGTAAAAGATAATTAATCTGGTTAATATTAATTATATTATGAGATAGAGAGGTCGGTCTTGTTGTGCCAATAAACACTTATGTTGACAGTTCAAGTCTAACATAAGTAAAGGTAAATTCCCCATTGAGGATTCATATTTTTGTGTGAGTTTGGAAATTTCAGCAAGTATACCTTCTTTGGAAAAGTGCGCACCTCTCTTGGGCACTAGTCTTCTAGGGTTTACAAGCACCCTCTTGTGTGCTAAGGTTTTCTTGTTGGTGAAGGTCTTTCTCTTGAAAAATATAGCAAAGGATTTGGTTGGGTTTTCTTCCCTTGTTGAGAAGGGTTTTCTAGGATAATTCTTGTGTTCTTGTGCATGGTGTTTCTTCTTGTGATATTGGTTGTTGCAACATAATAGGTTATGGTTTAAGTAAAAGGATAAAAATGGAATGAAATTCATGCTTAACCTTACCTATTTAAAAATCAAAAATTACTAGTGAAAACATAATGCTTCAATGCATTCATGAGAAACCTTCAGATTATTGTGTGTTGAGTTGAGGCTATGATCAACTCAAAGAAGGAAGAAAAACCTTGTTGTAATAATGAATGTGGATAGGAAATCCATGTGGTGATAGGCTGGCTAAGTTCTAACACACCATGGAAAGAGTGCCTAACATGAAAAGTAATAATATAAAACCATTGCAAGGGTACATTATGTGTGAATATGGCCATGGACATTGGCACATTGATTAAATGTGTTTAATGATGAATTGCATTGGAAAGGTTTGGTATGTTGAAATGATGCATTTGTAAAGAATGATGTTTCCTTTGTATTTTAGATAAAGGTGATGCAGTTGTTAGACTACAAAAAAAAAATGTTTGTGATGCCATTGTAGATTTGAAATGAGAATATATATGCATGCGAAACTAACAATTTGTTTGGTTGTGTAAATATTGAATTACAGGAAAGAGGGTCTAGGAAATGACAATAATGCAGGCCCATGAGGAAGACCAATTCCTACAGATTGTAAAGAGCCAAATTGTTATGAGAAGGAAATCTCATGCTTGTGAATTCTGGTTCCAATATGGAACAGATCTAAAAATGAAATGAAATCGTGAAATTTAAAATATGTGGGTAATAGATTTGAAAGAGAATTTTGGATGAATTAATGAAAATATCTCACAAATTTTTGTATGCATATGAACACAGGTGAGATGAAAATATATGTCTAGGGAGGACAGATAGTGGTTGTCAAATAAGAAAGCATGGAAGAGGGCCACTGTTGTGACAAGATAACTTTGTGATCTGTCATGATCACCATAAGAATGTTATGTTGTGGTAACATGATCCGAAGGGACTCCTCGACCAAGCAAGCGTGAGGGACGCCAAATCTATAAGACTCAACAAAGTCTCTAAAACTCTTCTTGTGCAAGAAATCCTTGGCATGCAATATGGATCACCCAAGGGACTATATAGCAGAGAAGGGGATGCTTGAGCCTGAACCTAGAGGGTGAGTAACTGCAAGGAAGGGGAATCTTCGATAGCTCATGTGAAAGAACTCGGTGGAGTCTTTAAAACTTTGTCATTTGTTAATTGGGATCATGCACACAATGGGTATGTCAAGGAACACAGTGAGCCAAGCTAGTAAGACATCCAACCGGATGTGGATCCATGAAATTGCACAGATAAGTATTGTGTTGATATGTGAATTGTTCCTCTTGAATTACGAATAGTGATAAAACTTATATGCATGAAATTTTGAAATTAATATGCTTGTTGTCTAAGATTATTGTAGGCAGGTGCTAAATGCCAAGAGTCTAGAAATGACTAGAGCAAGAAGAGGAACTACATTGTTGAAGCAGTTGAAAGACAAAGCATGCCAGGTGTTGTTGAGAAGAACACCGAGGACGGTGTTCCTTGGAGTGGGAGGGGATTGTAACACCCTTTGTTTCCCCAACTTGTAATTAATCATAATTGATGATTGTCATGTAATGGAATATAAACATTGTAAATGTATTTTGTTTGACTAGGAATGACAACAAATGACTGTAGGGTGAATCCTTGAGTACGGACCATGATACCACTAGAGAAATAAGAGGTTATTCTATTAGACTAAAAGAACCCAAGCCTCCTCACTGAAGAATTAATTTGGAAATATGCAGTCACTTTCCTTCACTCTAATTTTAAGGAAAAATCAGTTAATAAGGGAGGATTGGTGGTTGAACAATCAACCACCCTCAATGAATGGAAGTATTGGGGGGTCTGATCGAGGTTCCATAAGCTTTCAGCCAAAGGACAGCAAGAAAATACCTCACGAGTTCCCATGACTAACCCATGGGTGCTTTCTGACAGAAGGAAGGGGGACAGGTCGAGAACCTTCGAGGAAGAAAATATGCACATGAAAAAGGAGGAAAAGGGGGGAAGAGGAGTCTCAGAAATAGGAAAATTGGTCGCAAGACTAGTTTGAAACAACCAAGAACCGACCCTGAGTTGAGGGGTCGTGATCTTGATGCTAGAGATGCATCTGATAAACCTCAAAGAGGCCCAGAGCTAGGAGAGGTGAGAATAGAGAACTCCTTGGTGTTATCATGTCTTAGAACGGGGGTGACTTGTTGTTGAAGTGACTGATCTTGTAGAGCCTATGGTTGGGTGGAAAGGAAATCACTCATAGTCAGTTGGTTGGTTGCTTCTCGTAATAGATAAGTATTGCTCACGCCTCGTGTATTGAGTAGGGAAATTAGATGGATGTATATGAATGTGCTATATTTGTGCATGCTTGGAATTTATGAAATTAATGTTGATTCCTTGGTAAGTTATTGCATTTGAATGACAATGTTTAATGTGAGTCCTCATATTTGAACAATTTTGGAACTATAAATTTGAGCTTCCTGTGTGTGCAGCAAAGTCTCTGCAGTAGCGTGATGTCTGTGATGAGAATACAAGTACATAAATTAAGATATGGATAATAATATTTAAGATAAATGGAATAATGCAATAATGGCATGTTGAAGGCCAATGAAGGTCGATAAACCTTGTGTCAATTCCCCTCTCCTTGACATGAATGGTTATGGGAAATAAAATATTCATATGAGTGCCAAGTAATAGGCTTTGTTCTTGTTGTCATGGAATAGGAACCTTAAGCCCTGCACAATCCTCTTATGTGGAATTTGAAGGGTTGTGGGATGTAAATCTTCATCCCAGGAAGAATAACACCCTAGTGGTTTCCTAAGTAAGGTGAATGCTAAGAAGGCTTGATAAAAACCTTGGAAAATGTTTAGAAGTTTCCCTTGAATGGATAAGTCCAATTTTCGAGCTGTAAACATGAAGAAATCTTGTGTGTGAATCGAGATACAGTGCAACCGTTGATGTGGCTTAGCAGATAGATCCTGAAGATTCATCGGAGAAGGTTATGATGCTTGGAGAGGATGTGCCCCGAGTCAATAAGAGTCATTATATCCTATGGAAAAATGTCCAGACAAATCATGGACCATAGATGAGAAACAGGATTCTATCGAAGTGTGAGATCGTAAGGGAATCTGATGGGGGTGACTCTAAGTTAAAGTGAGCCATTGATTTCTCGGAGTGCACACCATAAAGAATTATGACCATTGATCGTGGAGGAACCATTGGAGTCATTGGTCGAAGTGTCCTTTGTTAAGGAACTCTGATGAGAAAGGCTCAAGGGACGATCTGGACCATTAATCGGAATAAGGTGAGATCAATTCTCAGTCGTAAATATTTGTACGGTCATGTCTAAGTGAGATTAAGAGGGAAGGTGACATATTTTTTATGTCATGCTGAAAGAGAATGTCTACGTACCCAAGGGTAATATGTGGCAGCTTGTATTTGGTCGAAGGAATTGGGAGTGGGTCCCTGTCAAGCTCAGGATTTTGAATGGGCACTTTAATTATTGAGCGTAGGATCTGTGGGTGGAGAGATCTATATCGTTGATTGGAGATTAGGCTATCGAAATGCTTGTGCATGGGTTTGATGAGGGACTCTGATAGCAAAGCTCTGATAATGAACCAAATCCATTAAAACTATCAAAGTGTCTGCAAGAAAGGATGTGAACTGTCGGATCAAGAGTAGTGCTTTTCATTGGAGTTTGGTACTCGAAGTAACCTAGGACATCGAGGTGTAGACACTCCGATGGTAAAGCTTCGAGGGGCGATTTTTACCTTATATTAGGTAGAGTCCGAGAAGAGACCTTAGTGGTTGGATCTATGATCCTTCCTGAAGGGAAATAAAGGAGTACAATGATGCCATGATGACGGGTAATACCAGTGTGGCAGATTATGTGTCCCTTAGGATGACATGTGGCGATAGTCGATTGGAAGATGGGTCGAGCGTGGACCCTGTTGGGCGAGAAGGGCCTTAAAACTCTGCTTCAATTAAGGGATCAAGAGGATGACGTGGATAGTGCCATGTGTCAAGCATAGAAGGTGCCACATGGCGTAATGATTTGGCACTTGTAGGTGAGATTCTATGGGAAATATGGATGCCACATGTCAAGTGGAGATGGTGCCACGTGTCATATAGATATGATGCCATGTGTCAAGAGGATTTGGCACACGTAGGTAAAAATCCAAGAATATATGGGTCATTCGTCGAAGTTCGAAAGGTCGTAAAGGCTATGTGGTGGTGAAGAATGTCGACGACGACAAATGCATCGGTGATGTAATGAGAGTCGTCGATCAGTGGTGGGTCGGATTTAATTGCCATCGTAGATTTCCGAAGAACCCTTTATAGGTTATAGAATGGATGACGACGTCATGAGTGACATGGCATGCCAACGCATCCGAAGGACGATAGGTGTCGGCACTTGGTTCGTCATAAGGTCAAGGGTGGGCCCTGTTGGGTCCAAACTATTGGATGGTCATTTGCAATCACCAACCATCAAATCTACGGGCAGAGAGATCTGGACCATTCATCATAATATTGAAGTTCTGGAAGGGCTATGTGTTGGCTACGAATGTCGACGATGATGGAGGCATCGGTGATGTGATGAGGATCATTGGATCTTTGGGCTAATGAATCTGGTTCGTTGACCAAGCATAATGTCATCGGAGCACAGAAGAATGGAAGAGTGGGCATTAAGCATTGTGTCCTTTAGAATCTCCAACTCAATTAGAGTCGTTGGATGAGCAATGCGAGGACTGTCAACTCTAGAATAATCCCAACTAATGAATCTTCGTCGAAACTTTTGTTTGGGTCTTTGCGACCCATGGAAATAAAATTCTGACGACGACGAGTAGAGATTTTGTGGGATTGGAACCAAGGTTCAATGAACCATGTGGTCAGCGCCACATCAAAGCCACAGTTGTGCCACGTCGATTGACACTTGGGATCGGAAACCACGTGGATGCCACGTGGAAATGAGGTGGCACCCGACCAATGAGGCCCGAGAACTTTGGAAGGCCATAACTTTTGATCCAGAGTTCAGTTTTGAGCATGACGATAGTCATTGGAAAGCTCCTGACGAGCAAAAGATGATGGTACCCTCGAGAACAGGTTTCGAGATGATTGAGGAAAAGATAAATTCAGATACCCATCCCTTAAAAGGGTACATCGGAGGTTGGGTGCGTTACATACTGTCAATGAATCATATTTTTGATTCTTTTATTGAGGGATGAAAGAGACGTTAAAAGAGTTAAAAGAATCCATGAGTTCACATACTCTTCTTGCATAATGTTTCAAATTCTCTTTCTTGATCCTGTATTTCTTCTTGATATGGTTGATAACTAACTCTAAATCACCAGTCACCACTATATTTTCTACTTTCATTTGAAGGGAAAGAATCATTCCTTGAATAAATGTTTCATATTCAGCTTCATTATTGGTACAAGGGAATTTTAATATTATGGCATGTGGGTAAATGGTAGATTGCATACTTTGAAAATGATACCAGCTTCATTTCCAGACTTAGAACAAGCACCATCAAATGACAGTTTCCAAAAACCTTGGAAAGAAATTTCATTATCTTAAGTGGATTTATTTGTCTGTACTAAAAACAACATAATCCCCAATTCTTGCATCAAGATAGTTTTGCATTACTTCATTTTCTTTATTCTTAAATGATACATGTCTTATGTGCTCTCGAGGAACTCTAATCATCGTTCCATCTTTGTTTGGAAGCATCATGCAAATTCCATCATTCATTATATACCCTCTGATTGATGAACACCAATATCTTCTCAAGATAACACCATACGTTGGAGGCAAATCAACCACTATGATAGTAAATATTGTTGTAATATGAGGTGTTGCACTTATCCATGCACAAAAATATTTGATTTCTCCCTATGCTAAGAATTTTCTTGAATCAATGGCATCTTATATGTTTTCACTAGTTTCATCGTATTTTGTGCATTCCATTCCAAGAGCTTCCATCACTGATAGTAGCATGATATTGTTCATGGCTCCACTATCCACCGAACAATTGTGTAGTGTAAAATCATGATTTTCTATTGATATATAAAACGGTGGGGATTTACCCCTTAGCCTTACTGATGTAATATTTTTTTGTTGCCTTGTATTCATTATAGTTGCTTCTATTCTTGAATTTGTATCATCCAATATATTCAAAAGATTCTCTATTTGTTGAGGTATCTTGACTCATTCGCCAAGTCAAATATCACTGCTTGAAATAATTAGAAATTGTATTCAACAAGGTCGTGGACTTTGAAATCTTTGAGTTGTAATTTGTAAAATTCCATCTTATCTCTTCTTCCAAGGGTGCATCAAAATCAACCAAAGTACAAGCCCCAATGGTGAGAGGATAAGCTAAGACCATGCCTCTCTTGTGTTCCGTTGGTTTGGATTTAGTTCCAAATTTAGTCATCTAGTAAGATACTTCCATGAGCAATACCCTATCTAGAATGTGCTTAGGTAATATATGTGGAGCTAAGATGCACCATGTTGACGCTTAAAATTGCAATAATGAATATTGCTCGCAAATGATTGCCAAGCTCTATTATTTATAATAATAATAATAATAAACTAGTAGGTGGGACCCCCTTGTAGACTAGTGGCTCCATGATGGATATGTTGCACCTATATATTTTGTTTGTTGTTATGATGATGCTAGTACAATCTTCTACAATTGATGATTCAAATTATGGCTTAAAATGTTTTTGTAACATAAGCTAATGGTTGATTATTGCATGGCATTGGATTGTTTTGATGTCCATTCGCAAATTATATTAAGGCTGCCTTATGGATAAAAGGATCATTATCGGTTTGGTTTGACATTGCAATTAAACATGGGTTAATTGTTTTATTTATGATCTTGATAAAGGATGATATGGAAGCTTTTTAAAATAAAAGGACTATGTACAATCCCTAAGGTTATATGTAATTGTGACAAACGAAGGGTGTATAAACCCTTGCTGCTAGACTTATGCGCTTTGTGTGAGGCATATGTGGTAATGTTATAACACATAGTTTTTTTTTTAAAGGTTATGACAATACTTTGGGTGGCACACTATGTAAATGGATACAGCAATGGGATATTTGGTTGAATTAATGATTAATGTTTTGGTGAATTGGTTGGCTTGTACGTTGAATTAAATGAATATGGGGAAGGAAGCAACGTGCATTTACTGCACGTCACTCAAACAACCCTCGAGGCTCGTCACCCTAGCCATACTTGCATTTGGTTTTTTGGCTCTGGTGGTTGTTGATGCTCCGCATTTTTTTGTTGTGGAGGAAGATATAGTCTAATTATCTCCTTCGGGCAAGTTTTTCTAAGGATGGTTCCTTATTTTTCCATTCATGATGGTTCCTCTACGTTATGAATCAATTTTTGGCTCAGAATGGCTTGAGGTCTGTGTTTTTCTTAAGTTTTTTTTTAGTGTGTATTGGTGTTGTCCGTGGGTTCTTCTGTGAATATTCTAGACTGTTGGCTTTTAAAAGAAGGGGAATGGATATTCTTTGATGTGTGTAATCTATGCATATTGGTTAAATCACAGAAAAGCATGTTCGGTCAACTTGGGGTTTTTGGTCTGGTTCTCTGTGGAAACTTATGATTATAGGTTAGCAAGCTCTGAGCTTTGCGCATTGGTTTTGCAACCAGTCTTGGTGTTAAGTTTTGCCACTCTTTTTCGTCCCTATGGTTGATATGTTCATTTCTCTGGGTTGCAATATGAGTTGTTAAGAATTGGAGTGTTTCTTGCCATGTCTTGGGAGAGCCCCGAGTTGTTATGTATTATGGTGTTTCCCTCATTATCGTTGTTGCTTGGAAGCATTGCATAGTCAGGTTTAGTATCACCCAGAACTTTAATTGGAAGCCTGTATATGTTTTTGGTTGGCCATGAGTTGTGCTCGAGCATTCTCTTCACAGTGCTTTTAAGAGTTAGATTTATCTCATTCTCTATTGAGGGTGGTTGACTGTCATGTTTTGGTAACCCTCACTGTCAAGAATATTATCTGTTGCTATGTGTCTGTGGTGAATTTGAAAAGGGCACGAGTTGTCTGTGTCTTCAAAGACTATCCCTTGATTGAGCCATCTGTTGTTATTTCTATGTGATAAATTTTTAAAGGGCATGAGTTGTCTGCATCCCTGAGGACTTATTCATTTGGTCAAGCTATTTGTTCTTACTTCCATTTGTTATGTTAAACCTTGATAACGATCTTGATATAGTTGCAAAACCAGTCGAAGGTAAAGAGCAATGTGTGTTTGTTTGGTCGATTGGGCACGATTTGGCTCTGTCTCTCATTGGGAAATTTTTAAAAGAAGTTTGTACATGTTATTTTACGAGAAGCTCAGGCTCAGAGTTGCATGTTATTGGTTGAATGTTATTTTGAATCAATACTTATGTGGATTTTATTGGATGAACACCTGTATGTGATTGGATTGGGGCCCGATTATGAGTTTTAATGCCTAGTTGATTATGTCGAACAGTGTTTGGAAAATCGACGGATGGTGGTTAATACTGGGCCTATTCTTATTTGAGTTTGAGGAATAAATATTGGATGTGTATGGCTGGAATCACTGTGCATATTTCTATTTGAAAAGGATTTAGCATTAGAATATGAATGATTGTGGCTCAATGAATTATTATGTTGTCATAAAATGGAAATGTTTTTATCATGATTGATAAATAGACATTGTATAGATGCAAGGGTTGTTGTCATTGAGTATTTATGGGCATATGAATTGTTTTTTTGAAGTCAGCAAGCATTATGTAAGAAGTGAGTTAAATGGTTTTGGTTTAAAAAGTGAATGCTTATTGGATTATGGAGTCTGAACAAAGTTATGGTTGTTGTTTGATTTGATCTATTTTTTATGAATAGTATCCATATTTTATTCCCTCTCATACTATCACTTTTCGCTCATTATACCCCCCTCATAATCCCATTATCATTTTTGGCATCCCTGTTCTGTAAAATAAATTAAAAACTCTGTATAACAGTGACAAATAATATGACACAATGATGGTTGGCAGCTGATATTTTTGGTATTTGATTGCATAGTTAAATTATTTAATGAATTGTTGAGCAATACTCGTGTATTTGTCCCCTCTCATTATATCACTTTTGCATGGGTCTTGTGTCAATTTTTGAGCCAATTATTGTTTCATGCAAACAGAATGTCATGTATGGTGTGTTAAGGGCTAGTTACTGATGAATTGTTGCATACGGGATGAGTTTCTTCAGCAAAGGAAGCCATGGCAGAAATAATAGAGGGAGAGGTAACTGGAACAAAGGGCCTAGAAGGCCTAGATTCTCTATTCATTTTGATGCGGACCCCCGGGAGTTGAACCAGTTGTTCCAAGTTGGGTTCTTCAACTGGATTGGGCAAGGGATAGTACAACCCCGACCAGAGAGACCTCCCTTCCATCCTCAAAACATCCCTGGTATTCTTGTGCCTCCTCATGTGTCCTTGCAACTAGAAGTTCCTGCAAATTATGGATGGCAAGAAATTGTCAATCCGGCAGTCTCTCACCATCGTGGATGGCCTAATTTGTCATTACCTCCTCCACCACCTGTAAATCCTAATGTTCAAATTGTTCAAGTACATTCACCTGTTCAATACTCTCATGCTAGTAAAAGGCTTAAAACCGATGTCCCCCATGTGCAAGATAAAGGAAAAGTTGTTGCCTCCCCTTCCTCTCCTTCAAATGACTCTTCAAAATCAATGTCCTCTCGTATGCATCTGAAGGATGATTGTTCCCATGTTATTAGTGAGATACAGCCTCAAGGTTTGAATCAACCAAAGGCTACTTCCGAGAAATCCAAAGGGGATAGCAATGATAAAAGAAAGATTTTCTCTCAGAGTGGAAAGTATGGATTTTTATTTATGTGTTTTTATGATTGAGTTGTTGAAGACAGTGGTCTGCAGAAAGTTTTGGACAGCAAGCTATTTTTTGGGTTATTGTGGATTATGTGAATATTTACATATTTTTGGATATGATTTGAATTATTTCTGATATTTAAATATTCAAATTTTGAAGGTATTTAAGGGAGTTACAAGGCGGCATGTGTTTAAATGATTATCCAATTATGTTTTATTTTTTAAAAGAATAAAAGAAGGGAGTCACAAGGGGTCCCACCTACTGAGTTATTATTAAATAAAGACCGTTAACTATTATTATTATTATTATTTCTCTTAAACTAAAATTAGTTTAAGTTCAACAAGAGGTCCCATCTACTTAGTTATTATTAAATAAAGACCCTTAACTATTATTATTAATATTATTTCTCCTAAACTAAAATTAGTTAAGTTCAACTAACTTAACTAAAGGAAGTAGTTAAACTACTTCAACTTATTTGGAATGCATAAAAGTCAAATGAGATGAAGGAACAAGGGGAGAATAGAAGGAGAAAGCAATACTGAGGTTTTCTCTTTTGTTTTCATGAGATAGTTTCAGTTTTCATTCATTCTTGAGTTCATTCAAAGCCTAATTCTCTTTTTGACAGTAGGGTCCTGTTGTAGATAGTAAGGTTCAGAACTGAACCAAATCATTCAGATGCTTGTTTTAGAGGTTTTGATCTATCTTTGATAGTCTATGTATACTTGTTTGTTTATGGATTAAGTTTCATAGCTGATAAAGGATATTGTGCAAAGTCAAATTGGCAGCAGTCTATGGCTAGTTGACCCAGATTATAAAGTTCGGTTTTTACTTCTTGTCAGAGTCCTTTTGTATGGTTTTCATCGAGAATCTCTAAATTAGACTTTGGTCCATGCCCTCACAGGGGTTTTGTAAAGAGAAAAATACTTTTGATTTCTTGGAATGAAATCAAGCAAATTGTTATTATGTCTCATTTATGTGTACCTATAACTTGGTTACTTTTGTTTTTTGATCTCCACATTTACTTTATGTGATTTGTATAATTTTCATAAACTTATATAAAAAAATTATGTTATTTTGCAACAGTCTTTTCATTAAAAAATCATTCTAAACCCTTGTAATTAATACTTGTGGATTGGGAAATATTTTTGAGGCCATAAAACATAGGGTGATATTCTCGACTATCTTGTCTTAGCCAGGCAAGATTCGAAAATGTTTGAATAAGATGATTCATATATTTTCCTCAACACACCCTAGATGCCCTTTGGCACCAATTGCCAATCTCCTATTGAGGGTAGTGGAGCCAGGGCCTCTTCAAAGAACCTCAAGCATGCGCTTTAGAAGACGAGCTCATAAAGAGGTGCTAGAATGACCTCACAAAGATGTTCATAATGTTATGAGTACTTCCACTTCCACTGCTTTAGATAATGCAATAGCAAGAAAGGAAGATAAAGGTGTCACATATCGCACAAACCTAGGAAAGCACTCATGGCACATATTGCATCCACTAGGAAAGTTGCCATGTGAAACTTGGGGGACTTATCTTCTTGATTCTCCATGCATTTCTTGATAGTCATATTTATATTGCATCGATGGTAGGCAATGCTCACGTAGTTGAGAGTAATTTTTTTGTCATATAACATGACTACATCCTTCATCAATGCTTGCACATGAGATTTGGGATATAAACTTTAAAGTGGATGGGTGTTTCTGAAATTATTTTCCCTCTTACCACTAGTTCTCAATTATTTTCACAGGATCATGCTCACTGACAAATCCTTACACAAAATCTTTATATAACACCATCCCTAGTAGTGGAGTTTTTAAATACACTTGAGGGTGTGCGGGGCATATGACTATATCTGTGTTTCGTTATCCAAGTAGATGGTCCTTTTCTTGGTGTTTGCTCCCTTAATTAACCACTAAACTCTGTCTGGGCAAAAGAAGACCTCTCACCGGGTTGCAACTTTGTGCAATTAAGAAAATTGCACCATGTGATTAATGTAAATAGAGTCAATTGTTGTTCACTAGTTGTGCCAAGATGCAATATTAGTGGTTGTATAGCTCTTTGATATGTTTCAAACAAATTGTCAAATGTTTGATTAGATGGTACATCAATATTTAGAGTTGTCACTGAAAAACTAGATTGGATTTTGGGACTCTCGGTTCCTGAATCTCCTTCTTCATCATCTTCCCTTAACAGTTATATTGTTATATTTGTGCTTTCACCAACACCAAACCATAAACCATTATGAGTTAAAAAAATTGCAAACATATGCATCCATGGTTACAAGAATGAGTTCATGAAAATATTAGATGGAAAATAGGCACTGCAAAGCCAAAATTGCACAATAAAAAACAAATATAAGATATCCTAAGTTATCATTCAAATCAACAATGAAGTGTGATCCTAATGGTGATGAGGGGAGTAAATTTTCTTCAAAACAAACACCTACCAAATTGTAATATGAGTTATAACTATTGGCTAAACAAAGGCCTAACAAACCCGTAGGGTGTGCTAAATTCCCCTTTCACAACAATCCAAGCAAGAAAGTGTTTCAGATCAAATTGGAGGTTCTTGTTATTGTGTGAATGAATGCACTGAGCACTCTTTTCATTCACCAAGAAAGATGCAAAAGAATTAAGTAATGGACAAAAGGTGCACTAGATAGTAACCCTAGACTCCAAGATGCGCAATAAGAAAACATGGTTTCACTCTTAGTTGGATGAGGTGTAGACCCTACACTAATTAAAAATGTATATTTAAAGCAAATTAAGGTCTCAAATGGACACTAATTAAAAATGTATATTTAAAGCAAATTAAGGTCTTAAATGGACCTTTTAAGAAAAATCTTAAATTATTGATGCCACATCATACTACATTATAAGTGTAATATAATAAAAGTGAATATAAATTTTCTCATTAATGACACTTTCCATATAGGCTAAGAAGATGTAGAGTTCTAAGATGAAAGTTAAAAAAAATCTATATAGACTAAATTGATGTAGAATTACAAGATGAAAATTAAAAAAAAAAAACAGAAAGATTTAGATTATTATCCACATTACTAAAACATTTTAATTTATATAATATTTTATTTAATATAATTGTAATTTATTACATGTCAAACTAATATTATTTTGTATATGTAATACTAAATGTAAAACTAACAAAACAAAATAAAATTTTAATAAATGTAATTAAACAATATATCATTATTATCTTTTTATATAACATTTACATGAAAAATTAAGATAAATGTATTTTATTATCATTATGTTATAAGGATAAAAAATAGAAATACAATTTTTTTTAAATAAATTTAAAATACATTAAAACAAAATTTGTTTCTATTTTTCCCTCTCAAAATACTAACATTATTGAAAATATTTGTTTCTTAAAATATATTGATAGTATAAAATAATTATCATAATTCAAAGTCTTTGTTTTAAAATATATTGCTAATTATAAAATAATTATTATAATTCAAAGTCTTTCCAGAAGAAACGAAAATAAACTTTATTATTAATGTGTGATTTTTTAATTAGTAATGATAAGATAAAATACCCACCAAGCTTAACCAATGTAAGATTTGTATGTGGTTGGCCACTATTAAATAAAAGTAAGGCACAAAATCATATTTAGCATGTGTTGCTTCAACTCAACAATTATCATCATTGATCCAATTTCTTGGCATTCTATTGATTATTGAATTTTCAGATTCAACCACATTTTTTATGATGACACCCATTTTAAACTTCAAAATTTCTATAATGCACTTAGAGCGCCTAAGTAACACTTAGCGACACAACTGAAACCACTCCAATTTCTACTATGAATGCTTCAATTAAGAACATTAAATTCTAAGAATTATTATATTGTCTAGTTTGATGGATTAATAGCTTACCTAGTGTAGATGGTGTGTATCGAGCCGAGGTGACGAAGGCGAATCAACTACTCGTCACCCTATAGACTAGTGTAGTGGTGCTAATTTAAACAAAAAAGGAGTAAGCTCTTGATCATAATACTTGTTTGCGCCACCCACTGCATGCAATGATTAAAACACTTACTTCAAATACTAGAAGTGTGGATCCTCTATGATGGAAGTTTGCGCCACCCACTGCATGCAATGATTAAAACACTTACTTCAAATACTAGAAGTGTGGATCCTCTATGATGGAAGATTGAAGGAAGTGTGGATCCTCTATGATGGAAGATTGAAGGTAAACAAGGTGAACGACTTCACAACGAGGAGTGAAAGATTGAGTGCATGTGGCACTAGCATTTGCAAAGGTGATACAAACAGGAAAACAAGTTGCATTCACTCCTATGAAAGCTCAACTCACAATCACAGATAGAGCCACTAACCTATGCCTCACTCACTAACTTCGCAACAGTGACACTGAATTTGGTTGGTTCAATTTTTTTAATTTTTGTACACCTCGTTTACCTTCTAGGATTCATGCACAAGGTGGAAACAAAATAGATAAGTGGATCACCAAACCCCTAACCTTAGCAGTGAAGTTCCAAATTTGTTTTTAAGTGCTCACTGCAACTCATGTATAATATTCTTCCTTCTAGGTCCATCCCCTGTAAACCACCTATTCAACATTGGAGAAGGTTCTCAAAAACTTTCTTTGAACCAAGACTAACAAGGGTAAGGGGTATCACATTGATAATTGAGAACTCCATTGCACCTTGGTGACTTGGATATCATCAAAACCCAAATGCAAGCACAAGCATTGTGTGCCAAATGGTGCCAAATGGGTGATGAGTTGTTGATGGGAAAGAAGCTTTGAAGGCCTTGCTTAGACATTGGATTAAACAAGGATTTCCACGAAGGAGACATTCTTGGCAAGAAATTTTGTTTCAAACTCTCTTGCACACACCATCTCAAGTTAAAGTTGTTGGAACATTTGCTTTACAATGCATGTAAAAACCCTAGTAGGCTAGCCCTACCTTTCCTGGAGTGAGCTTTCGCTCTGAAGTAGCCTTTCCTTCAATAAACACAATCTCTAGTCACCTCTTGTAAAATCTGAAGTAGCCTTTCCTTCAATAAACACAATCTCTAGTCACCTCTTGTAAAATTTGAAGGCAAACCTCTAGCGACTCCGTGGTTCGGTTCTCAACTTTAGGCCCATTTAGAAAGGGCATCCATTTTTCCAATTATATCTTTGACAATCTATCATGGAACTAGCTCACTTAGGCCAAGCTCGAGTGAAAAATTAGGCTAGCCAACGTGGACAAATTTATACTAGGACATATTCAAGGTCTCATCTTGGATGAGATCATGCTTAAATATAAGCTCTCAATGCGTCAAAACCGGTGGCACAACTAGCAGTGGTGAAAGACCACAACTTTTTCAAAATGCAAGTCGACTATGGGCTACAAGCTGCTATGCTCCAAGTCATTCCTTGAAATGCTCGCAAAACAAATTTTGGCACTTGAAGTCTCAAAAA
>ML828531.1:0-50491 GCA_009831015.1 Picea engelmannii | reverse complement strand
CCTTTACTTTATGTTCTAATTTCACTTTGACTTAGTCACTTAAGTCATAAAGTGACAACTAATTCACAAAGTGGAAAGTAGGTGAATTAATAGGCATAAAACAAACTATGGAAACTTGAGCAAAGTGGGTTTCCAAGTGAGATTTATGAGAAGTGATCTCACCCATTGATTAGACTTGGCTAGATCTAATCTAAGCCATTGATCTTTTAGGTTTGGCCAAAGAGAGGCTAAAGGAGACAAAAGGGTTAGGATGAGACTCATTGTTCACTTGATCACTTCAGAGAGTTGGGTGAGGAGAAGAGAAGTGAGAAGAGAAGGTTTGAAGGAGAAAATTAGGGCTCACTTGTTCATGGAGGGCGCAAGCTAGTTTGGAGAAGCTTTCATGGAGGATTTGGGTGTGAGCTGGTTGGAGGGCGCAACCTTGGAGTGGGGGCTCATGCTAGCAGGCACACCATAGAGAGGGTGCATCTTGGAGCTGGTTGGTGGGTTGATGTGGGAGCACCATTAGAGCAAAGGGTGTGCAAGGGTTCAACCAACAGCCAAGAATTTCTTCAAGGGCACAAGTCTTCTTCAAGCAAACTCAAGGAAAGAGGGGCGCACATTCCAAGGAGCTCATTGCTAAGCTTGAGAGGAGCTAGCAACTGTGTCAGGTTCCTTTGTATTTATTTCCTTGTTGTAGCTCTTGCTTGAAGATCTCCATATACATACATCTCTCTTACTGGTTTTCCCTGGGGGGTTTTGTCCAGGGTCATGTTGACCAAAAACCACTTGTGTAGATTTGTCATGGTTGGCTTATTACTTTCAGCTGTAGGTTGTTAAAGATCCTAGAGAGGGTATTCTATGTTTTATGGAGTTTCATATGTGCTAACTGTGGACAGCGAATTCCATGTTAAATCATCTAAAACAGCAGCCATAAAAGAGCATTGAATCATTTCCTTGTTGGCAGACTTAGAGGGCGAATATCAAGCCTGTTAGCAGCCTTTGAACAGCAGCTAAGGCAGTTTTGATTGCTGCTGGAACTAGGACAGAAATCTGTCCTGTAGCAGCCTGTGAGAAATAGTGAGAAAAACAGTTTCAAAACCTTGATTTCGGTGCCCAACAAGAGGTCATATGACAGGCTTGTTGGGCAGCCATTAGGATCCTCGAAAATTTTCATGGTATCAGAGTCAGAGGGCTAAGTGTTGGCTGATTCCTTGGAGCATACAGTAGGCAGAATTTTCGGACAGTTTGGTCAGCCTCTTTTCACACTTTGTGTTGAGTGTTGAGGCTGTTTTCTTTTGCAAAGTTTAGCTTCAGTTTGGGCTTTAGTGGGCAGTCATGTCGGTGACACAAATGAGGGTGAAGGATAGGCTAGCAGGTGCTAGCAACTGGTCCCCTTGGAAGACCATAATTGTGTTTGTTTTGGAGGATCTTGAACTATGGGATATAGTTCAGGGTCTTGTGGTTTTTCCTCTTGTTACTGCTTCCTTGTTGGTGGTAGAGTTTAGGAAGAGGAACACCAAGGCAAAGAGAACTATCTGTGATACGGTGTGAGACCATGTCATACCTCATTTGATTGGAAAGGAGTTTGCTTTTGAGATGTGGGACTCATTATGCAAACTTTACCAGAGTCCTAATCAGAACCGAAAGATGGTTTTTGAGGAGAAGCTTAGGAGCATTAAGATGCTCAAGTTAGAGTCGGTTACCTCATACATCGGGAGATTTACTCAGACTCATGATGAATTGGCGGCAGTTGGTGAGATAGTGGATCCCATGGTGTTGGTGAGGATAGCCTTAAATGGCTTCTCCAAACCTTGGGAGATGTTTGTGCGAGGCATTGTGGCTAGGGAGGCTATGCCCAGTTGGGAGAGACTTTGGGATGACTTTGTGCATGAGGAGCTGAGATTTAGCTCTGGATCTACTAGCCAACAACATGTTGGAGAGGGTGAGGAGGATCTTGCTCTTTACATAAAGGGCAAGAAGAAGATCGGTCAGGGTGCTAGACAAGGTCCCAGGGGAGGGGCCAACCCACAACATAGTGGTAGTGGGCAGGAGAGAGACATGAGCAAAGTGAAATGCTTTGCTTGTGGAGAGATGGGGCATTATGCTGGACAATGTCCCAAGAAGAAGAAGAAGCAACATGATGGTGCAGTAGCGACAACAGAGGAGTAGGAGTTCACTGTTCAATTTGAGAGGGAGTGTGCTCTCACAGGTTGTTGTTTGACAATTGAGACACCATCTAGCAGTTGGTGTGTAGACAAAGTTGAGGAGGTCCAGCAGATTCAGAGTGTTGTAGCTCAGGGGACTGAAACTTGGTTATTGAGTACACCATATTCAGGGGTGACTGGTCCACCTGGGACAACTTCAGTTTCAGAGTTGTCGAGTATACAGAGGTTGGTCAAAGAGAGCAGGGCACTAGAGAGGTTTGGGTCACACTTGGCTATGGAGACGAGCAGATCAGTTTCAGATTCCTCTTCAAGAGGAAGTCCCTTGGTGAGAGACCAAGGTGAGGATCTTTGGTGAGATGCCAAGATCGAGAGACTTTTGGTGAGATGCCAAGAGCTAGAGACTTTTGGTGAGATGCCAAGAGCTAGAGACTCTTGGTGAGATGCCAAGAGGTAGAGATCCTTGGTGAGATGCCAAGATCAGGATCTTTGGTGAGATGCTAAGATCAATGCTTGGATCAAGGACTTTTATTCAAGGAGGTCTCGGATAGGTGGAGATGGACTTCCATCTAGAGATCATGCAGGTCGAGCAGTTAGAGTTAGAGGCCACTTTTGATGATCAGGTTATAGCCATACTCACCGAGTATTTGCCAGCAGGAAACGATGTTTACTGTCGCGACAAGATTGGAGGGGTGAGTGACACTATCCTAGGTAAGAGGGAGTGTTGAGATTTGGGTACCTTGGAAAGTGGTCTCCTTGTTTGTGAATCACTGAACACAAAGGGGGAGACTATTACCCTTCTACCTTTACTTTATGTTCTAATTTCACTCTGACTTAGTCACTTAAGTCATAAACTGAAATTTGTCACTTAAGTCATAAAGTGACAATTAATTCACAAAGTGGGTGAATTAATAGACATAAAACAAACTATGGAAACTCGAGCAAAGTGGGTTTCCAAGTGAGATTTATGAGAAGTGATCTCACCCATCGATTAGACTTGGCTAGATCTAATCTAGGCCATTGATCTTTTAGGTTTGGCCAAAGAGAGGCTAAAGGAGGCAAAAGGGTAAGGATGAGACTCATTGTTCACTTGATCACTTGAGAGAGTTGAGTGAGGAGAAGAGAAGTGAGAAGAGAGGGTTTGAAGGAGAAAAATAGGACACACTTGTTCATGGAGGGCACAAGCTAGTTTGGAGAAGCTTTCATGGAGGATTTCGGTGTGAGCTAGTTGGAGGGTGCAACCTTGGAGTAGGGGCGCATGCTAGCAGACACACCATAGAGAGGGCGCATTTTGGAGCTGGTTTGTGGGTTGATGTGGGAGCACCATTAGAGCAAGGGTGCGCAAGGGTTCAACCAATAGCCAAGGATTTCTTCAAGGGCACAAGTCTTCTTCAAGTAAACTCAAGGAAAGAGCGGCACACTCTTCTAGGTGTGCACATTCCAAGGAGCTCATTTCTAAGCTTGAGAGGAGCTAGCAACTGTGACAGGTTCCTTTGTATTTATTTCCTTGTTGTAGCTATTGCTTGAAGATCTCCATATATATACATCTCTCTTACTGCTTTTCCCAGGGGGGTTTTGTCTAGGGTCATGTTGACCAAAAATTACATTTGTTCATTTGTCATGTATGCTTAGTTGTTATCAGCTGTAAGTAGTTAAAGATCTAGAGGGTATTACATGTTTTAAGGTTATGCATGTGCTATATTTGTTCAGCCTAAACTAACAATCAAACACTTGCAAGAGCACCCTTAAAAGAGCATGCAATCATCAGTCTAAAGGCAGATTTGGGGGGGGGGTGGGGGAGAAAAATCAGAACTGTTTGCTGTCCTAAAACAGCAGCAATAACAGTTTGGAAACTTGAACTTAGAGCCCAACAAGAGGTTGTATGACAAACCTGTTGGGCAGCCTTTAGTACCTCAGAAATTTTCAGATGAATTACTTGCAAGTTGCCAAGGAAAAATTGTCAAGTGTTTGACCTGACAAGGAAAAAACTTCGGAAAAACTCTACGAATACAAAATATATTAAAATACCATTTTGGGAGTTTTGCACCCTTTTTTGGGCTTTTATAGGCCCCTTGATGAGTCACACTTGGGTTGGCAAATGACTCATTGACCGGTTGAAAACTCACATGTACATTTGAGTCAAGAGTTTGACTTGTGAGTACGCACGACTCTTCAACCTGGTCAGTGCGCCATACTCGTCGATCTCGAGTATGACTTGGGATTCAGGAATTAGTCGAAAAGACTCGTTTAAGGGACTCGAGTTAAATTTGTGATTCTTGTTACTATGCATGCAATTGTAATTTGTAACCTATAGTCTTTTTTATGCATTGCAACCATTGTGGAAAGGAGGCTTAAAATTTTGCAAAGTAGTGAAACATGATAGAAGGTTTTGAAATCCCTCAAGAAAATGGCAGAATATTATCTACAAAAAGGAGACTTGTGGATCTCTGAAATCTCTACCCAAAGACCCATAGAGATCATTTTCAATTAGGAAATTGTAAAATTTTAATATTTAAGAGAATTGTCAAGAGAGAATGCTAGGCAATTAAAGCATTAATGATCTGCTACTGCCCACAATTCTACGAAGCATTGAAGTCTAAACTCTAAATAAAATTGTGAATCATTGCAAGAAAGATTGTGTATGTCCGAGATCTACAACTTTTTGTCATAAAATTTAATAACATTTCGTTTATGTGAGTGGAATTGATTGCATATAGCCAAGTTGGGAAACATACTTATCTCACAATTGATTGCATATAGCCAAATTGGGAAACACACTCATCTCACAAATGACTCTCTTTATACGTAGCCAACTCTGTCCTGAATTTGTAGTTTGCTAGCTTCATCTTAAGTTGCACTTAAGGAATGCAAGCTGAAATAAGAGATGTATGCAATTGGCTTAATATTGCTCAATGCTAATATTGCTCAATTGGCTTAATATTGTTAGTTCAGATCAGGAGTCACCAGTGTTAAGCCCAGGCAAGTAGACGATCAAAATCTTTCCGTTGGACACCTGGCCAACATTAGTTATAGGGTTGCTTGGTGACATAGTATCTGAGTCTTCTGGAGGACGGAGTGTGACCTTATTCTCCTGATAGTTTTCACACATGAAATTATGCCTCCAGTTGTTTTCTGATATTTTTTGTGCATTAGATTATCTAGCACTGTAGTGTTTTATGCAATGTGTTTCACTTTCCAAGGATTAGCAGAAATCCGTGTCGCTATGTATTGGAAACGGGAACAGCAGGAGGTGGTTCCAGAAACGGGAAGAAAAATTTGAGTGAATCTAGTATCTAACTAGCAAATTGTAATTTCATTGACACACAACAATAAAATTGTAAACACAATTTATAACTTGAATTAGAGTACATAAATAGAAATATTTTCTAGTGCCAAATTAAAATTTGAACTCAATATGTTAATGTTCATATTTTATGAAACATAAATTTGAGTAGTCAGAAAACAAAATTATAAATATCAAAATGCCTACTGGCAATGTTCTGGCTCAGTCATCAACTGCAAGAGTATTACTTGCCTAGTTATGGCTATGGTTACTCTATTTATGGCTATATCACATTCAACTGCTTCTTGTTTACACATCTTGTTATTTCCTTGTCAGTATTAACTTATTATTAAATGTGACTTGAAATAGTTCAAATTTGTCTGCTTTTTTACAATATTAATATTCCGGTTCTTTTTTGTGTTTTATCATTCGTGATAGCAATCAAAATGGGTTGAAGCTGAATATGAATATGAGAGGCTTTGGGGAGTAGCAAATGTTAAGTTTGCAATGGCGGAATTATCTCGTTTAGACAAGGGGGATGAAACAGAAGATATTAGCTTTATGGATCTACTAAACAAACGACATTGGAAAGGTATTGAATGTATATGGAATCTAAAAATGAGTTTGCATTTCCTATTTTTGCATATAAGCTGCAGCATTTGTTGTTCTATTATCTTGCGAATTTACTAGACTTTCTGGCAGCATATTTTGAGAGACTGTCTTCAACATGCCAACTCAGTAGACTTTGTCAAAGCTCAATTTTTAAGATGGTTTTTGCTTTAGTCAAAAAGTGATTACTGTCTCACATTAGGCACCGCTCCTAAATAGAAAATGTATGCCTCTTCACTCATGTTTATAAATGCATGCAAATAATTATTGATTATTTTAAATGGATAACAAGATGGAAAAAACCTTCACCATGAAAAAGGCCGATAATGTTTTATAAAATAAAGCTTTATAGGATTGGCTTCTTTAGGGAACCACTTCTAATATGATACAACTGTGGGTATCAAAATATCTCGTAACAGTTGTTCCAAATTAACAAGATATTTTCAAGTACTGAGCTGTTATTTACCCCATTGGTATTTGGTCTAATGGTCCAGTTTGGGCTATGTAAATTTCTCTTAATTCTACTATAAACCTATGATTCTCATGTAGCAAGTTATCAGCTCCTTTAGTCAGGACTCAGAAGGAAGTGTTAATATATTCCCAGTCTATCTTTTTTAATTGTGGTAGGAGTCAGGACAAGTATCTCTACATCTTGTCACAAATCAAAGAATCACCACATATTGTGATATTCTATTCGTTATATCAGTATTTGTGACTTCATTGAATAAAAATAGTTGCATCTGGCATTTGATGAACATTGTGTGCATGTGTACTTCACACCATTATCATGTACACTCATTGCAAAACTGACATTGTATCGGACTTGATATTAATTGGTAAGACAAACCCTTCTATTTTCTCAGTATGCAATACATGGGCAAATTACCTGTAATAAAAGAATATCCCCTTAATGCTTATTTTCTTTGTAGCTTTCTGTCTTTTTGGTTTTCTTAAAGCAATTTTTGGAAATTCTTCTTATAGTAACTTACAGGTGTCCTTCAGCTAAGTGGCACCTTTATGAGAGGTGTTTCTATGCCTGTGAAAATTACCCTGTACTTGCACCTGGCCTCATCTGCACCTCCTCGGGGGTTTTTGAACCCGGGTGCTAGTGTTATTACAAGTTTGATCGCCTTGCACCTTGCTGTTAGACCATACATCCAGGGGCAAGGTGCTGTTATTTTATAAAATTGGAACCAATCAGTGCCAACCCCCTATATTTTTCTTCACGGCAATAAGATTAGATCTATACCAAGTCTGTTGTGGAGGAAACACTACATGCCCTTGGACGTTTAGATCCATATACAACTCTGCAGATGGCCAGGACAAGCAAAATCCATCAGTATCTTGACCCCAACCATGGAAGGTACATCAACCTAGATTTACCTCACATCACTTGTGCTCATTTTAATCTCTGTTATGCACAAGACATAATGTATTCTTTGAGAATCTGCTTTGTATTAATGTGGTGTCATGGAGAACTGGTGTATAAACATCTCTCTCTCTCTCTCTCTCTCTCTCTCTCATATGTGGCGTGTGTACAAAGAGAGTTGTCTGGATTCTGTATGGTGAGCCTTCACACCTTAGGTTGACCGTTGAATGTAAAGAGCATTGAGTGGTCGTTTTTAGAACTTACAGGAAGCAAGGGAGGGTTACAAGGTATATTTCTAATTTTCAGTAAGTATGAAAAGTGGCAGAAATAGATCAATGGTGACGTTTTCTATTTGTGTGTGTCTATAGTTTGCTCCAGTGCTTTCTCAGAGACTTGCGTATTTACAATATTGCTCACAGATATAGGAACCCTTGTTGTCTCAGTAGTGGGTGCTTTGAATTTTGTGATTTTGTCCACCAAGATGGGAAAACACTTACATGTAGGCGATTTTTAAGAACTTGCAATTGTTATTTCACACGGTCTTTCTTTTATGATTGAAGTATAATTTTCTGTCTTTTTGACTGTGTCAGATTTAGTTTTACCTTGCTTCTTCTAATAACCAGCTGCCTTTTCCTTTCCAGTTGTCTATGTGGGAGCAGCAATGTTCGTACTTCAGCAATTATCCGGAATAAATGCTGTGTTTTACTTTTCTTCTACAGTCTTCAAGAGTGCAGGAATACATCCTGATCTTGCAAATGTCTCTGTGGGAATTGCAAACTTGACAGGTGTGTGTAAATCTGTTCATAGATATCTTTTCAGTCTTTAAATCACTCTTTTTAGGCAGAATATTAATTTGTCATCAATAATTGGTCCTCAGCTTCGGGAGTGGCAACTTTTTTGATGGATAAGCTGGGGCGGAAAGGTCTCTTATTATGGAGCTTTCTTGGCATGGTAAGTAATTTAAGAAACAAATTTAACATTGTTTCTCTGCTTCATTAAATACACACTCATTTAACCCACAGGTTTCTCGATTTAAGGTGTTTGTTTTTGCAATACAGGCTGTGGCAATGGCAATTCAAGTAGCTGGAGCAAGCCTGATAGGATCAGCTACTGGAAAAGTTTTTCTCTCAGTTGGTGGAACATTGTTGTAAGTGCAGAAGTCTTATGCATTTCTTGATTATCTTATTACTGTTTTATCTTTTCTACGTTGCAAATTTTTAAGGTGAACATGTGTTTGTTTAAATAGTCTCTCCCTTATCATGAAAGATACAAGTCGTACATATGTGGAAGAGGAATATCTGAATTCAATCAGAAGGAAATATTTTAATATTATTATTGTATTTATGTGGAGACTTGTATGCAAAGTCACCAGATTCTACTCGGCACGAGACTTGTTTTGGCCAAATAGTTAAACTTGACTTGGGACTCGGCAAAAACTCATGAGTCAACCTGGCAATGACTCGGCGCCATGAAAAATACAAAAATTGTAGATTTTCAAGAAAAAACAATCTTTTTTAGATTATTTATATACATGAGTGTTTCACTGAATATAATCCAAACCACTTAAATGTGATGCAAAAATAACCGATCCAAACATATCCAAGTAAATCATATGATCATGACCAACCTTCATTCATCCATCACGATTTAAAATTGCCATTGACCATGGTGTGAAACTATGATTCATGAACCAAAATGAATGAAGGTTCTCAAACAGTAAACTGTTCAATGTCAAGAGTTGAGACTCAGAGTCAAATGAGTTGAAATCATTTAACTCGTGGTTTTTATGTTGACTCAGCAGGTCCTGCTAAAACTCAGCAGGTTTATGGGTTTTTTGGTGGTTTTGGGCAGGTCAACCTGGCTCTGGGTCAGACCTGCCAGGACCGGGTCAAACTGACCTGTCTAGGGTGGCAGTTCGGATAGATTCTGTGACTGACGAGTATATCTGTAGAGTCCTGTGACTATACATGTAAATTATGTTCAATCGGGAATGGCGTTAAAGACTTACATTTTTCTATTAGTATCGTCCTTAATATATCAGGATTCAGGATAGAGTGGGGTTTTGTTCTTCCCTTAGCACTGAATACGTTTCAGTCATCTTCGCTTTAATACTGTTAAAAATTAGGAAAAACTGCTTTGACTTTCAATACTACAGTACTGAAAATCATGATTATTATTATTTGAAGGTCTTCCACTTTTAATTCTTCTGATTCTTGTCCTACATTTGCAGGTTTGTGTTCATGTTTGCAATAGGAGCTGGACCAGTGCCAGCACTACTGCTTCCTGAAATATTTTCTAGCCGAATTCGTGCAAAAGCTATGGCTTTCTGTATGTGTGTGCATTGGGTAATTCTCTGCACTCTGTAAATATCTTCCTATTTCTTTTAGTAGTTTGGACATACTGTTCTCCAGTTCAATGTTTAAATTTTAAAACTATCAGAACACAAGATTCAATTTTAAGTATTTGATAATTTTTTTTAACATTATTTACGGCATTAACAGGGTTGTCTTCCTGTGTGTTCAGGTTGTCAATTGTTTTGTAGGTTTATTGTTCCTGGAGTTTCTAAAACGTTTTGGAGCCCAAGTTTTGTATTCCTTTTTTGCATTCATATGCATAATAGCTGTGATATTCGTTAAAAAGAATGTCATGGAAACAAAGGGCAAGTCTTTGGAGGAAATTGAAATTGCACTCCTGTCAGGGCAGTGATCAGTGGCAGCTATCAAGGGATTTGGATCTTTGGACATAATAATATATAGCGTCCCACCATTCAGTTCCATGACAGTAGTGATTCTTTTACTTCTAGTTGGTTTATGAGGTAAATCACTGCCAAAGAATTGTAATTGATGACTATGGGGAGGCAGGCACACATCCAGTGCAATGTCAAACATATTAACCTAAGTTTTAATCCCGATGTAAACAGTAGCAGAGAATAAGAGAGTTTGTATCTATTGGCGGATCATAAGCTTACATTCTTTAATGGGCCAATTTTTAAGACGATCTACACAATCGTGCACCGATAGCACAGCAGTGTATAGGTTCATGCCAACAAAGGACTTTCGTCTGACCAGTCAGTCAGACTGGAGGAAGTTATTACTATGGAATTTGCATAAAATTCTATTTGCAGAATTCGAGATATAGATTACAATGTGGCTCACATCTCTATTTTAGAGAAGTTGTTACTCTTGCATTCTTATGTAGTTGGTATCCTCTGAAGAATTTGCAGGTTATTTAATTGATTTTATAGAATAAAATGGAAGTTTCTCAAATTATGACAAGGGTTGGTCATAAAATCACCTTTTGTCTTTCCTGGTCTGACATGGATTATATACTTTGGTGAGTACATGTCTCTTGCCCTCATCATATCATGAATCGTTATCATCACTGATATTCTCCAAATTCATCCTAGAGAATTTGGGTAAATGAATCATGAGACTGCAAGTCACATCCTAAGGATAAATAATAAATCTCCCTGGGATCAAAATGAGCATGTTTTAAGATTAGCTATGACTTCATGGTTAGAGTTATCTACACTTTTATAACTCATATAGCTCCTCATACAATTCCTGGGGTTAAAATATCTATGCACTTTGCCTCATCTGAGCATGAAAGGTTGGTAGAATCCAAGATATATTTATGCACTTTGCACTATCTGAGCAGGAAAGGTTGGTATAGGCCAAGATATTTGGTGTGCACTGTGAACTACTCATTCTTGAAGTAGGTTTTGTTGTCTTCTCCTATTGAAATGTTTCCTATGTTTAAATTTGATTGCATGAGAGTGGTGAGAGTCCCCGACATATTGATATGTATATCAATAGGATATTATCTTGTTAAGCTCTAAATTTGGATATGAAGAATATCCCCGTTGAATATGATAATTCTCAACTCTAGATAGAATGTTTCTACTTGCATTGAAGTTAATTATTAGTTCATGATTTTGATTTTAAGTTAGTGAAGCTAGAGGTTCAACTGTAACTCCATGCTTATTAGGCATTCATATTGTCAAATGAGTTTTCAGCAAACAACCTAGTAGTTTAGGCACTCCCGTTGTCAAATGATCACTACTGAATAAATGAGTTTTCAGCAAACAACCTAGTAGTTTAGGCACTCCTGTTGTCAAATGATCACTTGACAATAACTGATTTTTCAGTGAACAACCTAGTAGTTTAGTCAATTGATTTTTCACATTTCTACCACTCCTTGTGTCTCAGGCATAGATTGCTCAGATACAGAGTTTTAATTTTTCTAGTTGACAACGCGGTACTTTAGTCAATTGATTTTGCACATTACTATCCCTAGTATTGCATAGTTTGCTCAGTTACAGTGTTTTAGTTATAGTTTTGTTAGTGGAGAAAAAGGAAGCATATAGGGTTAAGCTTGGTTAGCAGAGTTTTAGTTATAGTTGTGTTAGTGGATAAAATACAGTGTTTAAGTTAGTTGTGTTAGTGGAGAAAAAGGATGCATAGGGTTAAGCTTGGTTAGCCGAGTTTTAGTTATAGTTGTGTTAGTGGAAAAAAGGAAGATAGGGTTAAGCTTGATTAGCAGAGTTCTAGTTATAGTTGTGTTGGTGGATAAAATGGAAAGCACAGGGGTTAAGATTGGTTAGCATGTAACTACTTTGAGAGCCAGCATAGCTTGTTGAAGATGGAAGGATAGTTGGGTTTAGAATATTTATCATGTGTTATCTTTTTTGAATTAAAACTAATATTGACTATTGATATTTAGCAGTTTGTTCAAGGCTTCAATACAAAATGGCAGGCAGTTTATGCATCATTTACGAACAAGATAAAAAAAATACATGTGCTGGCTTAGGTCAGAGCACCTATAATTAGGTCAGAGAACTAAAACATGAAATGACAAAGGGTGAAACCGTTATCAAATAGCACTAAGAAGAGATCACACCACCTAGGGGCTCGGGCTCGGGCTCGTCATGGTCATTTCTGGAGGACCCCATCCAGAAATCGGGGGATTGACATCAAGAAGTGGGACCACTCTAGTGATCCAGATGTTGCTGGACGTGTTCCATGTCCATATGTAACTTCTTTGCGTGCATTGATATCTTCGACATCCAATAGAGTGTTATCGTAGCATGAAATTCCCAATGATGGGAATTTTGAATTAAAAGTAATATCATTTCCTCATCCAAATCTAAAAATAACTTCAGCTCTAATAAGCATCCAAGTATAGTTGGTTGCCTAACAAGGCAACGCTTCAGGGGATGGAGCCAGGGAGGTATTTTAGGTATTGTACAGGGGATGGAGTCAGGGAGGTATTGTAGACATAAATGACTCGCCCATGCCATGCATAGTTGGTTTAAGGGAAAAACCAAAAACGATGCATACGGGTTTGGGCATGTTCACATTGTGGACATCATAACGAAACACAATGCAAACACAACTTTCTTGGGTTTTAATGTTAATTTCCAAATGTTGTGAATAACGACTTGGGCATTTGTTTATTTTCTGAAGGAAAACCTCATATGGTGGAATCTAAGGGATGCTTTCCCATAGTTGTGTTTCTGAAGGAAAACCTCATATGGTGGAATCTAAGGGATGCTTTCCCATAGTTGTGTGGATGACATCTTTAGTAAACTTAACAATGTAGACTTATGCCCCTAATCAAGGTGGATTCAAGTGGATTCAAACTAGGTTCTTGGTAGCATAGAACTAACCAAATGCCCAATAATATTGATGCCAATCGGTTGAGGTAACCCCTTGGGATTTGAAGGCTTTTTTTGAGACTTCAAGTGCCAAAATTTGTTTTGCGAGCATTTCAAGGAATGACTTGGAGCATAGCAGCTTGTAGCCCATAGTCGACTTGCATTTTGAAAAAGTTGTGGTCTTTCACCACTGCTAGTTGTGCCACCGGTTTTGANTTTTTGAGACTTCAAGTGCCAAAATTTGTTTTGCGAGCATTTCAAGGAATGACTTGGAGCATAGCAGCTTGTAGCCCATAGTCGACTTGCATTTTGAAAAAGTTGTGGTCTTTCACCACTGCTAGTTGTGCCACCGGTTTTGAGGCATTGAGAGCTTATATTTAAGCATGATCTCATCCAAGATGAGACCTTGAATATGTCCTAGTATAAATTTGTCCACGTTGGCTAGCCTAATTTTCCACTCGAGCTTGGCCTAAGTGAGCTAGTTCCATGATAGATTGTCAAAGATATAATTGGAAAAATGGATGCCCTTTCTAAATGGGCCTAAAGTTGAGAACCACGGAGTCGCTAGAGGTTTGCTTTCAAATTTTACAAGAGGTGACTAGAGATTGTGTTTATTGAAGGAAAGGCTACTTCAGAGCAAAAGCTCATTCCAGGAAAGGTAGGGCTAGCCTACTAGGGTTTTTACATGCATTGTAAAGCAAATATTCCAACTTTAACTTGAGATGGTGTGTGCAAGAGAGTTTGAAACAAAATTTCTTGCCAAGAATGCTTCCTACGTGGAAATCCTTGTTTAATCCAATGTCTAAGCAAGGCCTTCAAAGCTTCTTTCCCATCAAGAACTCATCACCCATTTGGCACCAAACTCATCACCCATTTGGCACCATTTGGCACACAAGGCTTGTGCTTGCATTTGGGTTTTGATGATATCCAAGTCACCAAGGTGCAATGGAGTTCTCAATTATCAATGTGATACCCCTTACCCTTGTTAGTCTTGGTTCAAAGAAAGTTTTTGAGAACCTTCTCCAATGTTGAATAGGTGGTTTACAGGGGATGGACCTAGAAGGAAGAATATTATACATGAGTTGCAGTGAGCACTTGAAAACAAATTTGGAACTTCACTGCTAAGGTTAGGGGTTTGGTGATCCACTTATCTATTTTGTTTCCACCTTGTGCATGAATCCTAGAAGGTAAACGAGGTGTCCAAAATTTAAAAAATTGAACCAACCAAATTCAGTGTCACTGTTGCGAAGTTAGTGAGTGAGGCATAGGTTAGTGGCTCTATCTGTGATTGTGAGTTGAGCTTTCATAGGAGTGAATGCAAGTTGTTTTTCTGTTTGTTTCACCTTTGCAAATGCGAGTGCCACATGCACTCAATCTTTCACTCCTCGTTGTGAAGTCGTTCACCTTGCTTACCTTCAATCTTCCATCATAGAGGATCCACACTTCTAGTATTTGAAGTAAGTGTTTTAATCATTGCATGCAGTGGGTGGCGCAAACAAGTATTATGATCAAGAGCTTACTCCTTTTTTGTTTAAATTAGCACCACTACACTAGTCTCTCATTCCTTCGTAATTCCCTGATAGTGCGATAGGGTGACGAGTAGTTGATTCGCCTTCGTCACCTCGGCTCGATACACACCATCTACACTAGGTAAGCTATTCATCCATCAAAGTAGACAATATAATAATTCTTAGAATTTAATGTTCTTAATTGAAGCATTCATAGTAGAAATTGGAGTGGTTTCAATTGTGTCGCTAAGTGTTACTTAGGCGCTCTAAGTGCATTATAGAAATTTTGAAGTTTAAAATGGGTGTCATCATAAAAAAGGTGGTTGAATATGAAAATTCATTAATCAATAGAATGCCAAGAAATTGGATCAATGATGATAATTGTTGAGTTGAAGCAACACATGCTAAACATGATTTTGTGCCTTATTTTTATTTAATAGTGGCCAACCAAATACAAATCTTACATTGGTTAAACTTGGTGAGTATTTTATCTTATCATTACTAATTAAAAAATCACACATTAATAAAGATCATTTTGTTTGCTTCCTGAAAAACAAAGACTTTGAATTATGATAATTATTTTATATTATCAATATATTTTAAAACAAAGAATTTGAATTATGATAATTATTTTATACTATCAATATACTTTAATATATTTTAAGAAACAAATATATTCAATAATGTTAGTATTTTGAGAGGAAAAAATAGAAACACATTTTGTTTTAATGTATTTTGAAAAAAATTGTATTTCTATTTTTTATCCTTATAACATAATGAAAATAAAATACATTTATCTTAATTTTTCATGTAAATGTTATATAAAAAGATAATAATGATATATTGTTCAATTACATTTATTAAAATTTTAAATTGTTTTGTTAATTTTACATTTAGTATTACATATACAAAATATTAATTTGACATGTAATAAATTACAATTATATTAAATAAAATATTATATAAATTAAAATGTTTTAGTAGTGTGGATAATAATCTAAATCTTTCACTATTCTTTTTAACTTTCATCTTATAACTCTACATCAATTTAGTCTATATAGATTCTTTTTAACTTTCATTTTAGAACTCTACATCAACTTAGCCTATATGGAAAGTGTCATTATGAGAAAATTTATATTCACCTTTATTATATTGCACCTATAACGTAGTATGATGTGGCATCGATAATTTAAGATTTTTCTTAAGAAGTTCATTTTAGACCTTAATTTGCTTTAAATATACATTTTTAATTAGTGTAGGGTCTACACCTCATCCAACTAAGAGTGAAACCATGTTTTCTTATTGTGCACCTTGGAGTCTAGGGTTACTATTTAGTGCACCTTTTGTCCATTACTTAATTCTTTTGCATCTTTCTTGGTGAATGAAAAGAGTGCTCAGTGCATTCATTCACACAATAACAAGAACCTCCAATTTGATCTGAAACACTTTCTTGCTTGGATTGTTGTGAAAGGGGAATTTAGCACACCCTACGGGTTTGTTAGGCCTTTGTTTAGCCAATAGTTATAACTCATATTACAATTTGGTAGGTGTTTGTTTTGAAGAAAATTTACTCCCCTCATCACCATTAGGATCACACTTCATTGTTGATTTGAATGATAACTTAGGATATCTTATATTTGTTTTTTATTGTGCAATTTTGGCTTTGCAGTGCCTATTTTCCATCTAATATTTTCATGAACTCATTCTTGTAACCATGGATGCATATGTTTGCAATTTTTTTAACTCATAATGGTTTATGGTTTGGTGTTGGTGAAAGCACAAATATAACAATATAACTGTTAAGGGAAGATGATGAAGAAGGAGATTCAGGAACCGAGAGTCCCAAAATCCAATCTAGTTTTTCAGTGACAACTCTAAATATTGATGTACCATCTAATCAAACATTTGACAATTTGTTTGAAACATATCAAAGAGCTATACAACCACTAATATTGCATCTTGGCACAACTAGTGAACAACAATTGACTCTATTTACATTAATCACATGGTGCAATTTTCTTAATTGCACAAAGTTGCAACCCGGTGAGAGGTCTTCTTTTGCCCAGACAGAGTTTAGTGGTTAATTAAGGGAGCAAACACCAAGAAAAGGACCATCTACTTGGATAACGAAACACAGATATAGTCATATGCCCCGCACACCCTCAAGTGTATTTAAAAACTCCACTACTAGGGATGGTGTTATATAAAGATTTTGTGTAAGGATTTGTCAGTGAGCATGATCCTGTGAAAATAATTGAGAACTAGTGGTAAGAGGGAAAATAATTTCAGAAACACCCATCCACTTTAAAGTTTATATCCCAAATCTCATGTGCAAGCATTGATGAAGGATGTAGTCATGTTATATGACAAAAAAATTACTCTCAACTACGTGAGCATTGCCTACCATCGATGCAATATAAATATGACTATCAAGAAATGCATGGAGAATCAAGAAGATAAGTCCCCCAAGTTTCACATGGCAACTTTCCTAGTGGATGCAATATGTGCCATGAGTGCTTTCCTAGGTTTGTGCGATATGTGACACCTTTATCTTCCTTTCTTGCTATTGCATTATCTAAAGCAGTGGAAGTGGAAGTACTCATAACATTATGAACATCTTTGTGAGGTCATTCTAGCACCTCTTTATGAGCTCGTCTTCTAAAGCGCATGCTTGAGGTTCTTTGAAGAGGCCCTGGCTCCACTACCCTCAATAGGAGATTGGCAATTGGTGCCAAAGGGCATCTAGGGTGTGTTGAGGAAAATATATGAATCATCTTATTCAAACATTTTCGAATCTTGCCTGGCTAAGACAAGATAGTCGAGAATATCACCCTATGTTTTATGGCCTCAAAAATATTTCCCAATCCACAAGTATTAATTACAAGGGTTTAGAATGATTTTTTAATGAAAAGACTGTTGCAAAATAACATAATTTTTTTATATAAGTTTATGAAAATTATACAAATCACATAAAGTAAATGTGGAGATCAAAAAACAAAAGTAACCAAGTTATAGGTACACATAAATGAGACATAATAACAATTTGCTTGATTTCATTCCAAGAAATCAAAAGTATTTTTCTCTTTACAAAACCCCTGTGAGGGCATGGACCAAAGTCTAATTTAGAGATTCTCGATGAAAACCATACAAAAGGACTCTGACAAGAAGTAAAAACCGAACTTTATAATCTGGGTCAACTAGCCATAGACTGCTGCCAATTTGACTTTGCACAATATCCTTTATCAGCTATGAAACTTAATCCATAAACAAACAAGTATACATAGACTATCAAAGATAGATCAAAACCTCTAAAACAAGCATCTGAATGATTTGGTTCAGTTCTGAACCTTACTATCTACAACAGGACCCTACTGTCAAAAAGAGAATTAGGCTTTGAATGAACTCAAGAATGAATGAAAACTGAAACTATCTCATGAAAACAAAAGAGAAAACC
Source organism: Picea engelmannii (assembly GCA_009831015.1). Taxonomy (NCBI): domain Eukaryota; kingdom Viridiplantae; phylum Streptophyta; class Pinopsida; order Pinales; family Pinaceae; genus Picea; species Picea engelmannii. Next base: position 32,468 of record ML828531.1, on the reverse strand, counting down.
TCAGTATTGCTTTCTCCTTCTATTCTCCCCTTGTTCCTTCATCTCATTTGACTTTTATGCATTCCAAATAAGTTGAAGTAGTTTAACTACTTCCTTTAGTTAAGTTAGTTGAACTTAACTAATTTTAGTTTAGGAGAAATAATATTAATAATAATAGTTAAGGGTCTTTATTTAATAATAACTAAGTAGATGGGACCTCTTGTTGAACTTAAACTAATTTTAGTTTAAGAGAAATAATAATAATAATAATAGTTAACGGTCTTTATTTAATAATAACTCAGTAGGTGGGACCCCTTGTGACTCCCTTCTTTTATTCTTTTAAAAAATAAAACATAATTGGATAATCATTTAAACACATGCCGCCTTGTAACTCCCTTAAATACCTTCAAAATTTGAATATTTAAATATCAGAAATAATTCAAATCATATCCAAAAATATGTAAATATTCACATAATCCACAATAACCCAAAAAATAGCTTGCTGTCCAAAACTTTCTGCAGACCACTGTCTTCAACAACTCAATCATAAAAACACATAAATAAAAATCCATACTTTCCACTCTGAGAGAAAATCTTTCTTTTATCATTGCTATCCCCTTTGGATTTCTCGGAAGTAGCCTTTGGTTGATTCAAACCTTGAGGCTGTATCTCACTAATAACATGGGAACAATCATCCTTCAGATGCATACGAGAGGACATTGATTTTGAAGAGTCATTTGAAGGAGAGGAAGGGGAGGCAACAACTTTTCCTTTATCTTGCACATGGGGGACATCGGTTTTAAGCCTTTTACTAGCATGAGAGTATTGAACAGGTGAATGTACTTGAACAATTTGAACATTAGGATTTACAGGTGGTGGAGGAGGTAATGACAAATTAGGCCATCCACGATGGTGAGAGACTGCCGGATTGACAATTTCTTGCCATCCATAATTTGCAGGAACTTCTAGTTGCAAGGACACATGAGGAGGCACAAGAATACCAGGGATGTTTTGAGGATGGAAGGGAGGTCTCTCTGGTCGGGGTTGTACTATCCCTTGCCCAATCCAGTTGAAGAACCCAACTTGGAACAACTGGTTCAACTCCCGGGGGTCCGCATCAAAATGAATAGAGAATCTAGGCCTTCTAGGCCCTTTGTTCCAGTTACCTCTCCCTCTATTATTTCTGCCATGGCTTCCTTTGCTGAAGAAACTCATCCCGTATGCAACAATTCATCAGTAACTAGCCCTTAACACACCATACATGACATTCTGTTTGCATGAAACAATAATTGGCTCAAAAATTGACACAAGACCCATGCAAAAGTGATATAATGAGAGGGGACAAATACACGAGTATTGCTCAACAATTCATTAAATAATTTAACTATGCAATCAAATACCAAAAATATCAGCTGCCAACCATCATTGTGTCATATTATTTGTCACTGTTATACAGAGTTTTTAATTTATTTTACAGAACAGGGATGCCAAAAATGATAATGGGATTATGAGGGGGGTATAATGAGCGAAAAGTGATAGTATGAGAGGGAATAAAATATGGATACTATTCATAAAAAATAGATCAAATCAAACAACAACCATAACTTTGTTCAGACTCCATAATCCAATAAGCATTCACTTTTTAAACCAAAACCATTTAACTCACTTCTTACATAATGCTTGCTGACTTCAAAAAAACAATTCATATGCCCATAAATACTCAATGACAACAACCCTTGCATCTATACAATGTCTATTTATCAATCATGATAAAAACATTTCCATTTTATGACAACATAATAATTCATTGAGCCACAATCATTCATATTCTAATGCTAAATCCTTTTCAAATAGAAATATGCACAGTGATTCCAGCCATACACATCCAATATTTATTCCTCAAACTCAAATAAGAATAGGCCCAGTATTAACCACCATCCGTCGATTTTCCAAACACTGTTCGACATAATCAACTAGGCATTAAAACTCATAATCGGGCCCCAATCCAATCACATACAGGTGTTCATCCAATAAAATCCACATAAGTATTGATTCAAAATAACATTCAACCAATAACATGCAACTCTGAGCCTGAGCTTCTCGTAAAATAACATGTACAAACTTCTTTTAAAAATTTCCCAATGAGAGACAGAGCCAAATCGTGCCCAATCGACCAAACAAACACACATTGCTCTTTACCTTCGACTGGTTTTGCAACTATATCAAGATCGTTATCAAGGTTTAACATAACAAATGGAAGTAAGAACAAATAGCTTGACCAAATGAATAAGTCCTCAGGGATGCAGACAACTCATGCCCTTTAAAAATTTATCACATAGAAATAACAACAGATGGCTCAATCAAGGGATAGTCTTTGAAGACACAGACAACTCGTGCCCTTTTCAAATTCACCACAGACACATAGCAACAGATAATATTCTTGACAGTGAGGGTTACCAAAACATGACAGTCAACCACCCTCAATAGAGAATGAGATAAATCTAACTCTTAAAAGCACTGTGAAGAGAATGCTCGAGCACAACTCATGGCCAACCAAAAACATATACAGGCTTCCAATTAAAGTTCTGGGTGATACTAAACCTGACTATGCAATGCTTCCAAGCAACAACGATAATGAGGGAAACACCATAATACATAACAACTCGGGGCTCTCCCAAGACATGGCAAGAAACACTCCAATTCTTAACAACTCATATTGCAACCCAGAGAAATGAACATATCAACCATAGGGACGAAAAAGAGTGGCAAAACTTAACACCAAGACTGGTTGCAAAACCAATGCGCAAAGCTCAGAGCTTGCTAACCTATAATCATAAGTTTCCACAGAGAACCAGACCAAAAACCCCAAGTTGACCGAACATGCTTTTCTGTGATTTAACCAATATGCATAGATTACACACATCAAAGAATATCCATTCCCCTTCTTTTAAAAGCCAACAGTCTAGAATATTCACAGAAGAACCCACGGACAACACCAATACACACTAAAAAAAAACTTAAGAAAAACACAGACCTCAAGCCATTCTGAGCCAAAAATTGATTCATAACGTAGAGGAACCATCATGAATGGAAAAATAAGGAACCATCCTTAGAAAAACTTGCCCGAAGGAGATAATTAGACTATATCTTCCTCCACAACAAAAAAATGCGGAGCATCAACAACCACCAGAGCCAAAAAACCAAATGCAAGTATGGCTAGGGTGACGAGCCTCGAGGGTTGTTTGAGTGACGTGCAGTAAATGCACGTTGCTTCCTTCCCCATATTCATTTAATTCAACGTACAAGCCAACCAATTCACCAAAACATTAATCATTAATTCAACCAAATATCCCATTGCTGTATCCATTTACATAGTGTGCCACCCAAAGTATTGTCATAACCTTTAAAAAAAAAACTATGTGTTATAACATTACCACATATGCCTCACACAAAGCGCATAAGTCTAGCAGCAAGGGTTTATACACCCTTCGTTTGTCACAATTACATATAACCTTAGGGATTGTACATAGTCCTTTTATTTTAAAAAGCTTCCATATCATCCTTTATCAAGATCATAAATAAAACAATTAACCCATGTTTAATTGCAATGTCAAACCAAACCGATAATGATCCTTTTATCCATAAGGCAGCCTTAATATAATTTGCGAATGGACATCAAAACAATCCAATGCCATGCAATAATCAACCATTAGCTTATGTTACAAAAACATTTTAAGCCATAATTTGAATCATCAATTGTAGAAGATTGTACTAGCATCATCATAACAACAAACAAAATATATAGGTGCAACATATCCATCATGGAGCCACTAGTCTACAAGGGGGTCCCACCTACTAGTTTATTATTATTATTATTATAAATAATAGAGCTTGGCAATCATTTGCGAGCAATATTCATTATTGCAATTTTAAGCGTCAACATGGTGCATCTTAGCTCCACATATATTACCTAAGCACATTCTAGATAGGGTATTGCTCATGGAAGTATCTTACTAGATGACTAAATTTGGAACTAAATCCAAACCAACGGAACACAAGAGAGGCATGGTCTTAGCTTATCCTCTCACCATTGGGGCTTGTACTTTGGTTGATTTTGATGCACCCTTGGAAGAAGAGATAAGATGGAATTTTACAAATTACAACTCAAAGATTTCAAAGTCCACGACCTTGTTGAATACAATTTCTAATTATTTCAAGCAGTGATATTTGACTTGGCGAATGAGTCAAGATACCTCAACAAATAGAGAATCTTTTGAATATATTGGATGATACAAATTCAAGAATAGAAGCAACTATAATGAATACAAGGCAACAAAAAAATATTACATCAGTAAGGCTAAGGGGTAAATCCCCACCGTTTTATATATCAATAGAAAATCATGATTTTACACTACACAATTGTTCGGTGGATAGTGGAGCCATGAACAATATCATGCTACTATCAGTGATGGAAGCTCTTGGAATGGAATGCACAAAATACGATGAAACTAGTGAAAACATATAAGATGCCATTGATTCAAGAAAATTCTTAGCATAGGGAGAAATCAAATATTTTTGTGCATGGATAAGTGCAACACCTCATATTACAACAATATTTACTATCATAGTGGTTGATTTGCCTCCAACGTATGGTGTTATCTTGAGAAGATATTGGTGTTCATCAATCAGAGGGTATATAATGAATGATGGAATTTGCATGATGCTTCCAAACAAAGATGGAACGATGATTAGAGTTCCTCGAGAGCACATAAGACATGTATCATTTAAGAATAAAGAAAATGAAGTAATGCAAAACTATCTTGATGCAAGAATTGGGGATTATGTTGTTTTTAGTACAGACAAATAAATCCACTTAAGATAATGAAATTTCTTTCCAAGGTTTTTGGAAACTGTCATTTGATGGTGCTTGTTCTAAGTCTGGAAATGAAGCTGGTATCATTTTCAAAGTATGCAATCTACCATTTACCCACATGCCATAATATTAAAATTCCCTTGTACCAATAATGAAGCTGAATATGAAACATTTATTCAAGGAATGATTCTTTCCCTTCAAATGAAAGTAGAAAATATAGTGGTGACTGGTGATTTAGAGTTAGTTATCAACCATATCAAGAAGAAATACAGGATCAAGAAAGAGAATTTGAAACATTATGCAAGAAGAGTATGTGAACTCATGGATTCTTTTAACTCTTTTAACGTCTCTTTCATCCCTCAATAAAAGAATCAAAAATATGATTCATTGACAGTATGTAACGCACCCAACCTCCGATGTACCCTTTTAAGGGATGGGTATCTGAATTTATCTTTTCCTCAATCATCTCGAAACCTGTTCTCGAGGGTACCATCATCTTTTGCTCGTCAGGAGCTTTCCAATGACTATCGTCATGCTCAAAACTGAACTCTGGATCAAAAGTTATGGCCTTCCAAAGTTCTCGGGCCTCATTGGTCGGGTGCCACCTCATTTCCACGTGGCATCCACGTGGTTTCCGATCCCAAGTGTCAATCGACGTGGCACAACTGTGGCTTTGATGTGGCGCTGACCACATGGTTCATTGAACCTTGGTTCCAATCCCACAAAATCTCTACTCGTCGTCGTCAGAATTTTATTTCCATGGGTCGCAAAGACCCAAACAAAAGTTTCGACGAAGATTCATTAGTTGGGATTATTCTAGAGTTGACAGTCCTCGCATTGCTCATCCAACGACTCTAATTGAGTTGGAGATTCTAAAGGACACAATGCTTAATGCCCACTCTTCCATTCTTCTGTGCTCCGATGACATTATGCTTGGTCAACGAACCAGATTCATTAGCCCAAAGATCCAATGATCCTCATCACATCACCGATGCCTCCATCATCGTCGACATTCGTAGCCAACACATAGCCCTTCCAGAACTTCAATATTATGATGAATGGTCCAGATCTCTCTGCCCGTAGATTTGATGGTTGGTGATTGCAAATGACCATCCAATAGTTTGGACCCAACAGGGCCCACCCTTGACCTTATGACGAACCAAGTGCCGACACCTATCGTCCTTCGGATGCGTTGGCATGCCATGTCACTCATGACGTCGTCATCCATTCTATAACCTATAAAGGGTTCTTCGGAAATCTACGATGGCAATTAAATCCGACCCACCACTGATCGACGACTCTCATTACATCACCGATGCATTTGTCGTCGTCGACATTCTTCACCACCACATAGCCTTTACGACCTTTCGAACTTCGACGAATGACCCATATATTCTTGGATTTTTACCTACGTGTGCCAAATCCTCTTGACACATGGCATCATATCTATATGACACGTGGCACCATCTCCACTTGACATGTGGCATCCATATTTCCCATAGAATCTCACCTACAAGTGCCAAATCATTACGCCATGTGGCACCTTCTATGCTTGACACATGGCACTATCCACGTCATCCTCTTGATCCCTTAATTGAAGCAGAGTTTTAAGGCCCTTCTCGCCCAACAGGGTCCACGCTCGACCCATCTTCCAATCGACTATCGCCACATGTCATCCTAAGGGACACATAATCTGCCACACTGGTATTACCCGTCATCATGGCATCATTGTACTCCTTTATTTCCCTTCAGGAAGGATCATAGATCCAACCACTAAGGTCTCTTCTCGGACTCTACCTAATATAAGGTAAAAATCGCCCCTCGAAGCTTTACCATCGGAGTGTCTACACCTCGATGTCCTAGGTTACTTCGAGTACCAAACTCCAATGAAAAGCACTACTCTTGATCCGACAGTTCACATCCTTTCTTGCAGACACTTTGATAGTTTTAATGGATTTGGTTCATTATCAGAGCTTTGCTATCAGAGTCCCTCATCAAACCCATGCACAAGCATTTCGATAGCCTAATCTCCAATCAACGATATAGATCTCTCCACCCACAGATCCTACGCTCAATAATTAAAGTGCCCATTCAAAATCCTGAGCTTGACAGGGACCCACTCCCAATTCCTTCGACCAAATACAAGCTGCCACATATTACCCTTGGGTACGTAGACATTCTCTTTCAGCATGACATAAAAAATATGTCACCTTCCCTCTTAATCTCACTTAGACATGACCGTACAAATATTTACGACTGAGAATTGATCTCACCTTATTCCGATTAATGGTCCAGATCGTCCCTTGAGCCTTTCTCATCAGAGTTCCTTAACAAAGGACACTTCGACCAATGACTCCAATGGTTCCTCCACGATCAATGGTCATAATTCTTTATGGTGTGCACTCCGAGAAATCAATGGCTCACTTTAACTTAGAGTCACCCCCATCAGATTCCCTTACGATCTCACACTTCGATAGAATCCTGTTTCTCATCTATGGTCCATGATTTGTCTGGACATTTTTCCATAGGATATAATGACTCTTATTGACTCGGGGCACATCCTCTCCAAGCATCATAACCTTCTCCGATGAATCTTCAGGATCTATCTGCTAAGCCACATCAACGGTTGCACTGTATCTCGATTCACACACAAGATTTCTTCATGTTTACAGCTCGAAAATTGGACTTATCCATTCAAGGGAAACTTCTAAACATTTTCCAAGGTTTTTATCAAGCCTTCTTAGCATTCACCTTACTTAGGAAACCACTAGGGTGTTATTCTTCCTGGGATGAAGATTTACATCCCACAACCCTTCAAATTCCACATAAGAGGATTGTGCAGGGCTTAAGGTTCCTATTCCATGACAACAAGAACAAAGCCTATTACTTGGCACTCATATGAATATTTTATTTCCCATAACCATTCATGTCAAGGAGAGGGGAATTGACACAAGGTTTATCGACCTTCATTGGCCTTCAACATGCCATTATTGCATTATTCCATTTATCTTAAATATTATTATCCATATCTTAATTTATGTACTTGTATTCTCATCACAGACATCACGCTACTGCAGAGACTTTGCTGCACACACAGGAAGCTCAAATTTATAGTTCCAAAATTGTTCAAATATGAGGACTCACATTAAACATTGTCATTCAAATGCAATAACTTACCAAGGAATCAACATTAATTTCATAAATTCCAAGCATGCACAAATATAGCACATTCATATACATCCATCTAATTTCCCTACTCAATACACGAGGCGTGAGCAATACTTATCTATTACGAGAAGCAACCAACCAACTGACTATGAGTGATTTCCTTTCCACCCAACCATAGGCTCTACAAGATCAGTCACTTCAACAACAAGTCACCCCCGTTCTAAGACATGATAACACCAAGGAGTTCTCTATTCTCACCTCTCCTAGCTCTGGGCCTCTTTGAGGTTTATCAGATGCATCTCTAGCATCAAGATCACGACCCCTCAACTCAGGGTCGGTTCTTGGTTGTTTCAAACTAGTCTTGCGACCAATTTTCCTATTTCTGAGACTCCTCTTCCCCCCTTTTCCTCCTTTTTCATGTGCATATTTTCTTCCTCGAAGGTTCTCGACCTGTCCCCCTTCCTTCTGTCAGAAAGCACCCATGGGTTAGTCATGGGAACTCGTGAGGTATTTTCTTGCTGTCCTTTGGCTGAAAGCTTATGGAACCTCGATCAGACCCCCCAATACTTCCATTCATTGAGGGTGGTTGATTGTTCAACCACCAATCCTCCCTTATTAACTGATTTTTCCTTAAAATTAGAGTGAAGGAAAGTGACTGCATATTTCCAAATTAATTCTTCAGTGAGGAGGCTTGGGTTCTTTTAGTCTAATAGAATAACCTCTTATTTCTCTAGTGGTATCATGGTCCGTACTCAAGGATTCACCCTACAGTCATTTGTTGTCATTCCTAGTCAAACAAAATACATTTACAATGTTTATATTCCATTACATGACAATCATCAATTATGATTAATTACAAGTTGGGGAAACAAAGGGTGTTACAATCCCCTCCCACTCCAAGGAACACCGTCCTCGGTGTTCTTCTCAACAACACCTGGCATGCTTTGTCTTTCAACTGCTTCAACAATGTAGTTCCTCTTCTTGCTCTAGTCATTTCTAGACTCTTGGCATTTAGCACCTGCCTACAATAATCTTAGACAACAAGCATATTAATTTCAAAATTTCATGCATATAAGTTTTATCACTATTCGTAATTCAAGAGGAACAATTCACATATCAACACAATACTTATCTGTGCAATTTCATGGATCCACATCCGGTTGGATGTCTTACTAGCTTGGCTCACTGTGTTCCTTGACATACCCATTGTGTGCATGATCCCAATTAACAAATGACAAAGTTTTAAAGACTCCACCGAGTTCTTTCACATGAGCTATCGAAGATTCCCCTTCCTTGCAGTTACTCACCCTCTAGGTTCAGGCTCAAGCATCCCCTTCTCTGCTATATAGTCCCTTGGGTGATCCATATTGCATGCCAAGGATTTCTTGCACAAGAAGAGTTTTAGAGACTTTGTTGAGTCTTATAGATTTGGCGTCCCTCACGCTTGCTTGGTCGAGGAGTCCCTTCGGATCATGTTACCACAACATAACATTCTTATGGTGATCATGACAGATCACAAAGTTATCTTGTCACAACAGTGGCCCTCTTCCATGCTTTCTTATTTGACAACCACTATCTGTCCTCCCTAGACATATATTTTCATCTCACCTGTGTTCATATGCATACAAAAATTTGTGAGATATTTTCATTAATTCATCCAAAATTCTCTTTCAAATCTATTACCCACATATTTTAAATTTCACGATTTCATTTCATTTTTAGATCTGTTCCATATTGGAACCAGAATTCACAAGCATGAGATTTCCTTCTCATAACAATTTGGCTCTTTACAATCTGTAGGAATTGGTCTTCCTCATGGGCCTGCATTATTGTCATTTCCTAGACCCTCTTTCCTGTAATTCAATATTTACACAACCAAACAAATTGTTAGTTTCGCATGCATATATATTCTCATTTCAAATCTACAATGGCATCACAAACATTTTTTTTTTGTAGTCTAACAACTGCATCACCTTTATCTAAAATACAAAGGAAACATCATTCTTTACAAATGCATCATTTCAACATACCAAACCTTTCCAATGCAATTCATCATTAAACACATTTAATCAATGTGCCAATGTCCATGGCCATATTCACACATAATGTACCCTTGCAATGGTTTTATATTATTACTTTTCATGTTAGGCACTCTTTCCATGGTGTGTTAGAACTTAGCCAGCCTATCACCACATGGATTTCCTATCCACATTCATTATTACAACAAGGTTTTTCTTCCTTCTTTGAGTTGATCATAGCCTCAACTCAACACACAATAATCTGAAGGTTTCTCATGAATGCATTGAAGCATTATGTTTTCACTAGTAATTTTTGATTTTTAAATAGGTAAGGTTAAGCATGAATTTCATTCCATTTTTATCCTTTTACTTAAACCATAACCTATTATGTTGCAACAACCAATATCACAAGAAGAAACACCATGCACAAGAACACAAGAATTATCCTAGAAAACCCTTCTCAACAAGGGAAGAAAACCCAACCAAATCCTTTGCTATATTTTTCAAGAGAAAGACCTTCACCAACAAGAAAACCTTAGCACACAAGAGGGTGCTTGTAAACCCTAGAAGACTAGTGCCCAAGAGAGGTGCGCACTTTTCCAAAGAAGGTATACTTGCTGAAATTTCCAAACTCACACAAAAATATGAATCCTCAATGGGGAATTTACCTTTACTTATGTTAGACTTGAACTGTCAACATAAGTGTTTATTGGCACAACAAGACCGACCTCTCTATCTCATAATATAATTAATATTAACCAGATTAATTATCTTTTACATTAATTATCAATTACATTAAGGTGGGGCCGACCTGTACCCTTTACATTACAATAAGGGTTATAGGCAGGTCTGAATCTTGAACAATTTAGCAAGGGATCTCATACACCCACTAGTTCTCAAACACTAGGGGCACATCCATAGGGATGTCCATATATCTGTCTCACTGCATTACACAAAAGAATCACTTCTCACTAGTGCTCATCCACTAGGATCACATTCACCTGTGCTCGTCCACATGCACGTCCACTCAACAAATCTTCTTTCCCATTGCATTACACAGGAGAGTCATCTGGAGTTTCTCATCAACTCTCTTCTTAGAGGAGGATAATACATCATCTTCATCTCTGTCTCATGACGATGCACCCAACACTTTGGGATTTCACACGTTCACCTTGTGCTCAGCCACAGACACGTCCAACTTTGCAGATCTCCTTTCTCACTGCGTTACACAGGAGAATCATCTGGATTTCTTCTCAACTCTCTGTAAGGAGGAGGCCATCTCTACGTTCTAGCTCTGTCTCATATAGGAACCACACACCCCTCTCAGGGGCTCTCTCTCAGGTTTGTGTCCTGGAGAATGTCTCACGTAGCTACAATCATCAACACTCCCTCTCAGCTAGGGAGGCATTCTTCATCATGCCAAGTCTCACACAGATGTATTTCGAACTTTGTGTTGGTTGTAGTTATCAACACTCCTTCTCAACTAGGGAGGTATCCTTCACCAAGTTAATTTGGTGAATATTTCTGCAATCTTCTCATGTATAGGAAGGTACTGCATGTGTACTTATTTTCCTCTGCATCATGTCTTTGATATACTGATATTTTATCTCAACGTGTTTCGATCTATCATGAAAGACTGGGTTCTCAAAGAGATTTACATATAGCTCTAGTTATCATCATAGGATCCATCTCATGATCAAGTAAATCTGTTAGAATCTTGTGAATCCATATTTCTTCACACACTCGATGCTACATACTCTGCTTCTGTGGTACTCAAGGCCACAGAGTTTTGTTTCCTGCTGCATCAAGAAATCATGAAAATCTTCACGATAAGACAATAAATGGATGTGCTCTTTCAGTCCACTGTACTCTCTGCTCAATCTATATAGAAATATCCCTGCAAACTCATTTTCACAATTGGAATCATATCTTAGGCCATATCTAACTACGCCTCATGTGTATCTCAATACATGCTTTACTGTTATCCTGTGAATCTGTCTTGGATGGCTCATGCATTGACTAAGCATATTCACTGCATAGCATGAATCAAGTATGGTGTTAACAAGATACATCAATGATCCAATCAGCTGTGGATCAATCTCATCCGAATCATCATCATTGGGATCCTTTTCTTCAAAGTATCAGTGGAAGATAAAGTCTACCAACCTTTGATCGTCTATGGACAGATTATACTCAAGAAAAACTTAGACTTAGAAATAGAGGAGTGGAATAATCCCCAAAAGAAAATCATGCTCTTGCACTTCATACAAATAAAGGAGGAAGATTCAAAAGAAACTTCAGAAAAACATTCAAATATGAAAAGTCTTCATCAAACCCAGGTTATAATAAAGAAGAGATGTTTTACAAATTCAGTGCTTCAGATGTGACAAATATGGGCACTATGCAAGAAATTGTCCAACCAGGAAGAAGGGAAGACAATATGATTCTACCGCTGACATTGATCTAGATCCACCTCAAAATAATGAAGATAAGATATAGGAGAAGTAATTCCTCTAAACTAAACATGACTACAAACCCAGGTAAATCAATTGATCTCTAAGTTTATAGTTGATTGCATTCTCAATAAATGAAGGATATTATCCCTAGTATGGGAGCCCTCAAAGACTTGGACCATTATCCCTGGTACGGAAGTCCAAACATTCTTTGATTGATTATTATGATGGAAAAGAAGACATAAAATATCTAACAAGCCATAAAATAAGATTGTGCCTGTAAACCCTAGAATACCAGCGCCCAAGAGAGGTGCACACTTTTACCAAGAAGGTATACTTGCTGAAATTCCCAAACTCACACAAAAGATATGATTCCTCAATGGGGGATTTACCTTTACTTATATTAGACTTGACCTGTCAACAAAAGTGTCTATTAGCACAATAGGGCCAACATCTCTATCTCATAATATAATTAATACTAACCAGATTAATTATCTTTTACATTAATTATCAATTACATTAAGGTGGGGCCGACCTGTACCCTTTACATTACAATTAGGGTTACAGGCAGGTATGACTCTTGAACAATATAGCAAGGGATCTCATACACCCACTAGTTCTCAGCCACTAGGGGAACATCCATAGGGATGCCCATATCTCTGGCTCACTGCATTCCACAGAAGAACCACTTCTCACTAGTACTCAACCACTAGGATCACGTTCACCTGTGCTCGTCCACAGGCACGCCCACTCAACATATATTATTTCTCACTACATTACATAGGAGAGTCATCTGGAGTTTCTCATCAAATCTCTGCTCAGAGGAGGCTAATACACCATCTCCATCTCTGTATCATGAAGATTCACCCAACACTTTGGGATTTCATACGTTCACCTTGTGCTCAGCCACGAGCACATCCAACTCTGTAGATCTCCTTTCTCACTGCGTTACACAGGAGAATCATATGGAGTTCTTCTCAACTCTCTGTAAGGAAGAGGCCATCTCTACATTCAAGCCCCATCTCAGATAGGAACCACACCCCTCTTAGGGGCTCTCTCTCAGGTTTGTGTCATGGAGAATGTCTCACGTAGCTGCAATTATCAACACTCCCTCTCAGCTAGGGAGACATTCTTCATCGTGCCAAGTCTCACATAGATGTATTTTGAACTTTTTATCGGCTGTAGTTATCAATAGTAATCAGGGTGTCAACATTCATGGCCATCCAATTCCTCTTTCTACCATTATTACAACTTTGTAAAATATTGGGATGTTCTTCTTCCCTACTGGGAAGTCCATTGCCTTCCCTCTAATGGAAACATGCATTTTCTCAATGTATTCAATCAAAATTATACCTATGAGAACTTTCATTCCCAATCATTCCCGATGGGTCAATGCGCTCATGACACATCTATTCATGAAATGTCTTGCAAGGATCTTAACCATCCTTGGCCATCAAGGTTCATACCTCTCATGATTTAGGTTCTTCTTCTTGAATCTTACCCTACTCGGGCATCAATGACATACACCAACCATTCAAAATCATTTTCATATCATTGAAATAATAAAATATTGCGGAAGGGATTCTTACCCAATCCCTTTTAAACATTATGCCACATAGGCATGAATAGTTTTATACATGTTTTGGCTGCCAACACCTTCTCTGATCTTACCTCATCAATGGTGCTTCATGGGAATCCTATGTCCCTTTAACATTTTTTTCTATGAGCAATCTTTTTGTAATTATCCTCTTCTTGAGATTGTGCATCATTGGCAATTGTCTTCCCCAACAGCTCCAATATTTTCCTACATATAACATACATCATCACATTCACATTTATATCATTTGTCATGTAAAATAAAAATGTATGTATCATAACATTTAAATCTATAAATCATTTTTAGAAATGCCCCAACATATCTCTATGCACTCTATCAAATTATCCTCCATGTTCTCCTAAGTGTAAACATAAAAATATTTTAGTTGTATTTATAATCACGCAACTACCAACATTCTCATGCCAAAACCCTTAAATTCATCAACATATCAATTTCTCATCCAAGAGAAACATCATCAACAACCCGAAAAGAGTCAAGGGACTCTTCCCTTTTACCAACTCCTTCTACACAACCGAGAACTTTCAACCCAACTGAGTTATTTCCAAGGCCTCACTGCCTTTACTTAACATGGTTCAATCAAGACTGTTACAAGGAAAATCTCTCTATGGCCAGGGACAAACCACAATTGACGGAAATAAATGCAGAAATCAACTCTAATCTCAGGTATGCTATATAAGAAAATATGCTAACAAGACAATATAAAGAGGCTACCTCGTCCAGACATTCGATGAAGTCCACCATTGAGCACTTGACTCAAAGCAATACACCTGCAAATTGTCCTCAAAAACCAAGAAACACAAGCATATGGTGATAATATATAAAGTTAGCACATTCAATAGCATAATCCATCAACATTCATAACAAATATGCCCATGGAATAACAATTCAAATATTTTCAAGATATTAATTGGACGAGAAAGAGTATTTCTATTAAAATGTAATTAACATAAGTGAATGAATTACAAACTTCCGTGTCGGCACGGTTCAAAACCGAGAAAGTAAGTCCCTTCCATCTAGGCCTCCACCACTTCAATCCTACACCAAAGGCAAGCTCATATAAGAGAGAAAATGAGGTTCTCAATCAAGTAGGGAAGAGCTTCGGGGCTGAACAATGTGTTCAGACTTAAAAGGAAAAAGGGATGGAGACTCAATATGAAGTGAATAATTTCTTCAGAGTAAATTTGCTCTCAAATTTGAACTCTTCTCTTCTTTTTCATAGCTCGAAAATGGACCTCTTATAGTCTTCAAATGGAACTGAAGGGTCGAGTCAGAATGTTTCCAGTATATGGAAGGTCAAGGATCATGGATCCCGTGACGTGACATGGAAACCTGACACTATTTTTTAATTTTGGGCACAAAACCCGTTGTACGCGGGCCGTAATGGTGCAACCCACATATACACATGTTGTATAATAGTTAGGGTGCGCATATGAAGAAACATATTGCTTTTATCTCTGGGATTTGCAAAAAGGGACTTTAAGCTTGCATAGGGAAATGGAAAAAGGCATTCTGAGAAACTTTTTATAGGGTGAGGCAAATCTTTCTATAAAATATTCCCCCTAATGTGTGAGGTCAAAGGAGTATCTGCGATGGCCAAAATACATTATAATACCCATAATTGGAGTAATGGAGACTCAACTGGAAGAACTAGTTTCTCATGAGAATAATACAATCTGTACTAACTTTGCGCACATGTCTGCCAATTTGAATTACACTACAGATCCATGTGAAAATATATCAAACATCTGTTTATGGCCATGAATAGGCAATACAAAGGTGGCTACATGCCAAAGGTTGTCATAATCGTGAACAAGGCCCAGTAAAACCAGTCTCAAAATCAATCTGAAGATATCTATATACAATGGAGTACAATATGATCCCCCATGATCATTGAAGTCACATAGGTGCTGGTCCAATTAAAGATAAGAATAGCTCAGGAAAACTGCGACTATGAACTGATGTCTTCAAGTCTTCTACACAATTTTCCAAAGGTGAAAGTCTACATCATGTGAATAAAGGAGTTGAATTTGAACACAATGAGACTTCCTTTGATTACCGGTCATTAAGGTATACCGTTAACAAACATGAGACAACTTACTGATAACGAAAGTAGGTATTAAGGCACCGAGTACATTCTTACAAGTGTGAATAAAGGTGTCGAGATCAAACACTTGAATAATCCATCGATCAAAAGACATTGATGTATTCCCAACTATCGATGGCAGTATAACCTGCCACTAATGACTGCAAGCCTCTAGGTACTCATAAGACTCTAGGTCTCGTTTCCATAATAGATGGGCTAAATTCGATGGAAGGAGACCCACTAAAAGGAGAGCATTGAGGCATCTCTCATCATTCAGCATGAGGTACAAAGCAGGAGCTTGATGATTTGGAGGAAATCGGACGAAGAACATGTTCACAAACCAACGACCCTATGCGTCTTTCCAGTGTACCAGATGCAAGCGATACACGAAAAAGACCCTCTGAATAGAAGCAAATAAGGAAAAATGATGACAAAGGCGAGGAAAACACCAATAAGGCTAATGGCATCCAAGACACCGCATGAATCTCGATGTGTGAATAGATTTCTTGCCGTCGAAGACAAGGGAAACCTCCCAGTCAATGACCAATGATGAAATGTCAACTGCTAGGTTCAAGGTTACCTACCAATGATAAAAGTAGGACCAGGGTGCATGATAAGACTATAGTTTCATGTAACTCTGAGACATACTGAGGGTATGGCCGACATGCAAAGTCAAGAGTTTTGAGCAATGGCCAACACAGGATGATAGACATCCTTTGAACAAGAGCATGAGACATATGGAAGACTCTCACACCATAGACTCAATGATGAAACTTTAAGATGCAGGAGGCATCGATCAAAACCTCCATAGGGACTAGAAGAGTAACCAGTCAGGGGATCAAACTCTATGTAACGAGCTCAACTTCCCAAGGTCTTGCTAAACCCAAAATTTTGATGACAAGTGGACTCAAAAGTTTTGTTCTCTGTTCAAAGGAGACACGACTGTTGCCAATATAGGATAATATTCCTTCCCTGCCCGCCTTTTTTTTATTTTTCATAGTCAAATGAATGCTATGATACATAGGAGGAAACGAGCATCGCAAGTAAGCAACTAGTTCCAACGGTGGAACATACCTATGCTCAATGCAAGGAGATGCATGCGGGAGATGGACACTCGGGGGAATGTTTCCTCTTGGGTATAGGGTGTCAAGCTGCAAAGGATATAAACAAGGCTCTGCTTGGTTGATGATGCAAACTGTTGAGGTGATAGGGTTATAATACAAAAGCGAGAACTGACAATAGGATCAATACTGCAAGCAAGAGAATGATATGCAATTACAACTTAACGCAAAAAAATGTCCTTTTTCGTAATCTTAGTCTACTTGGTTTTGAAAAAGAGGTAATATTACACCAAATAGATGTCCTTTCAAATCCAATTTGTGAATGTCAAAGAGACAAGTTCACTTGACAATCTTTTCGCTTTTTGAGAGAGTCGTAAAAGAGATTAAACTAGACTCGTTGGGAGTCCTCTCGGTATAGGTCAGCATGCTTATGAGTAAGAAATGAGGTTCAAATGTAAATTCATGTATTAGCTACAAGGGACTCCCAATCCTATGGAAAAAAATATATGCATGGGAACTGAATGGAGCAGGGGATCTAACTAGGGTACCCATGTTTGGTAAGTCTCTACCATTCAATAACGACACTTCTAATTGCAGTTAGAAGGTTCCGTGTCCCTATTAAATGGGTTCGTACCTAAGGCATATGAGCTGTAGTCATAGGATGATGCAAGTGTGCATAATAGATTGGTGACCTATCCTATATGCTGGATGAAGAAAATACCCATCGAAAGTTATGAACGAGCGATATGGCACTGAAAACTGCAAGAATCCCTGGATAAAACCACCAAACCCAACTCCACCCATTGTCGTATTAGTCCATTCGACCAAAACATTAGACAAAAATATGTAAAGTGGGCAAATGTTTTCTATAAATAGTGAAAAAAACCAATTTTACTATACCATTTGTATTTTTTACCCAAATAGTGCATTTTGGACCAAATTTCCCCTGAATTTCAACTGCTGATTGCGGGAGCCACAAGTGACATAATCAACAACCGTCTGGACCAGGTAATTCATCTTGCTCCTCTCTTTATTTCTAGTGGATTAAAATTTGCAATTAGGTCTCCTTTTTTGAGCATTTTAGGGCGCAACTTAGAAACTAAGGTATATGCGGGCTATAGATCATCGAATCACATATACACATACCTATACACTACTATTTGCAAAATAGCCATCATATAAGCAACCCTATACATGACTGTGTAAACTGTAGCTCGCGTACATGTCTGTGGATAAGGTTTTTAAAATGTTGCTAACTCAAAATATGGTTTGAATCTTGCAGGATGGTGCTAGAGTGGAGAGAAAGAGAGCATGAAGAGGTGGATGTTGTAGTGGAGAGAGATCCAGGGGCCTTGATGGCCTTAAAAATATTTTGGATATACAAGTTTTGGGATCTCAAAGGTATGAGGGCTCAAGTGAGACTGCTTCAACTGCTAGTGAAATACTGGGATCCAGATATTGAGACCTTCAACCTTGATGGAAAACCATTAAGGATTGAAGTTGAGGACATCTACTTCTTGACAGGATTGTCGCGTCGGGGTGAGGTGTTCAACCTCAAAGCCCGAGGAGATGGGAGTGGCATGAACATAGAGGATTACATAGCCACTCATTTCATTGCAGGGACCGAGAAGGTAGGGAGCCAACTCCCGATCAGAGCGATCAACAATCTGAGTCTCAAGATTGTTGTCCTACTGTTGACACGAATCACATGATTGGCCTCTTTGCACCAGGCATCAAGGCCACTTATGTTCTATTCAGTTGATTTCTTGTGACCCACGATTTACGGCTGGTGCACCTCACTGCTGGCCAACATGAAGAGTCAACTGATAGACTGCAAACTGGGTAGAAAGAGGAAATTTGGGTTCACGTCTATCATGTGTAGTTTTTAATTTGAGCGGGTTCCAGGCTTGGGCCCTAGAGTTGATATTGTTCCACATGGACCTCGCGATCCAACCATGGCACGTTGGACCGAGGTGATGGGGACGAAGGGGGGTGGTAGGGTGCCAACACCTTACAACGATGAGTTTTTCTTCTGGTGGAGTATTTAGGTGATGGCTCTAGAGGACTATCCTTACACATGGATTGACTTCAGAGAACATCCAGACATGCCGTTATCACCAAGCTCCGCCTACGAAGACATAGGTATGCCAAAGGTTTTTGAATATATATATATATATTTTTTGTATAAGAAAACAAAAATATTTTTGGATGATGTAAGGTACTAACTAAACATGTATGTGATGCAGACGTGGGTCCACGACGACCGGATAGAATTCCATGACACCAACGTAGGCATTGAGGGGATGAGCCAGCGGGAGGGGACACTGATAGAGTGCTTCAAAAAGTGCATGACAACTTGTCTCGTTTGACGCAAAGGATTCCCATGGTTTGGGTAGAGGATCTGCTGGAGGCGATGTAGCAACAGGTGGTAGGTGTGCTCCATGCTTGGGTACTACTCTTTCGACGTCTCGCAAACACCATAGTATGCTATCATGATACACATCCGGCGCCACAGGCGTAGATTTCATGACTATTGTATGATCGACCATATATGTATTGTGAGGGTGTCAGCCACAATTTTGTACTATAACATCATATTTTTTGGACAGATGTAATATATAAAAACATTGATGGATTTACTTATTTTACAATGTGTACATTGATGAAAGTGTTTTCTTTGCTTTAGTTATGTGACAAATTCCAATCTAAAACAAAATTAGCGTATGCATCAGATACATAATTATAAATTCTAGGTATGTGATGATAAGTAATAAAATAAAAATGTCGTTCCAAAAGTAGTACCTGTAAGAATCGTCGAAGTAGAGTAGGGTCTCGCAAACGGTAAATTTCGTTCAACTGACATACTACTAACTAGGATTCCAGGCGAACTTCTAAAGAGTGAATACCATGCGAAATGACATCGCCTAAAATTTCTATAACAACGCTATACTCGACCACATTATTCATGGATGGCCCTAGGAAAATTCCACCTGAAGACACCAGTAAACCCTCGGGTGAGTAAACAACCGAAGCGATGACAGTCAAGTTCCTTTTATGATGAGTGTCCCCGTCTGCGAATCCTAAGTAGACCTAAGACTCCGTTGACATCTTCCAACCAAGGGAAAACTTGATAAGCAAGCTAAAGATAAAAAAGAGGGAAAATATATATACACTAAAATACATTAGTATACAAAGAGTTACGCCCAAGCTTGGGGCTCAAGCGTAATATATTTTCAAATAGAGCGCATTCTTGGGCTCAACCAACATGTTCCCTTCATAATATTCTAATTCATAGGCTCCTTTTTTTAAGATACGTCGCACGATATAGGGACCGTGCCACATGGGTTTGAACTTTCTTGCCCCCAGTGGTTCTTTGGCTTGGTCGTATAGAAGGACCAAGTCACCCTTAACGTACTGCTGAGGACAGACAAACTTATCATATTGGACCCTGACACATTTTTATTTGCTTCTATATCCCTGGAGGCGTCTCAATGTTGCTCATCTAGACTCTGTAGGTGTACGAGGCGTTGTTTGAGATCGAAAGTATCAGGTAGGAGTGCAACTGCCAATCTAAGAGAAGGGATTTCTCATTCAATAGGTAGGATCGACTCCACACCGTGTACTAACTGGAAAGGGGAAAAACTAGTGGAAGTCTTAACCGAGGTTCGGTATGCCCAAAGTGATGGATAAAGCATGATATGCTAGTCATATTTTCTCCGGCTGACATTTTTTTGCAACATGGTCTTGAGAGACTTGTTTACGACCTCTACTTGTCCATTTTCCAGGGGGTAGTAAGGGGAAGATAGACCATGTCTGAACCACAGTTTTTATGCTAATTCTTTCATCATTTCATTTTGAAAGTGACTGCCATGATCAATGACAATATCACTCATGATTCTTAACGTGGCTATAATTTGATTGAACATTAAGACATAAACAATATTACCATCGGATTTGAATGTAGGCAAGGCCTCAACCCACTTAGTAAAGTAATCTACGAACATTATAATGTACTGATTCTCCCCAGCCGAAGTTGGGTTGCAATACACAAAATCCACCCTCCACTTGGTGAAGGGACCGATGGTAACGATTGGATGGAGAGGAACTAGATGCAAACGCATTTTCTGAGTGAACACCTGGCAGGGGTGACACTTCTTAACTGCTTCAACGAAATCTTTAAAAATAGACGACGAAAAATAAACAGCTCGCAAAATTTTCTAGGTTGTCACAAGACCGGATAGATGACCACCACAAGCCCCACTGTGGCAGTCGTTTAGAATAGACTCAGCTTCTTCATAAGTCAAACACAAATGCAGGATATTGTCTACTCCTCAACAATACAGAGTATCATCGATGATAAGGTAGATCTTAGATTGGTATCATATATGCCGTTGGTCATCTCACGAGAGATGCTGAGGGAACTTCAAAGTTTGAAGATAGACAACAATATCTCCATACCAAGGGTTTGCCGATGAGACAAGGAAAATGTGTTCATCCGCAAATGAATCAAGATGAATAACATCCGCATCTAACCGAGGGAAGTCAAATATTAACTCTGCAAAAATTAGTGATTTTTTGGACTTCGCAGAAGCAAAATCGAGATCAAATTCTTGTAGAATGACAATCTATTTATTGTACTTTCCCCCTATGATACGCCTAATAAGGATGTATTGAAATGGATTGACATCAGAAACCACAATAATTTTTCAAAGCAACATATAGTGTCGTAATTGTTGAACTGCGTGAACGACAACCAAAGCTAGCTTTTCAACATGAGAATATTTGAGTTCAGGGATGAATAAGTTTCGAATAAGATAATAAATGACGTGCTCACTGATATCCTCATCCTCATGAACCAACACTATACCAATCGTCTCTTTGGATGCAACGATATAAAGCAAGTAATCTCTACCGTATTCTGGAGACTTCAACAGAGGCATCGATACTAAGGCTTTCTTCAAAGCATCGAAGGATTCCTGGGATTTCTCATCCCAGATAAAAAGAGTGTCCTTCTTTAAGAGACACATGAAACCCTTAGTAATATTGGCATAGTTCACTATGAACCATCATAAAAAGTTAGCTTTCGCTTGTAAACCTTGAAGTTGACGAATAGTGCATGGGGAAGGCAATAAAAGTATTGCCTCAACCTTTAACGGATCTACCATGATCCCAGTCTCAGAGACTAAAAATCCTAGAAGTGGCCCTGACCTAACGCAAAAGATGCATTTATGAGGGTCCAAACAGATACGATAATGGTGACATATTTCAAAAACTAGCCGAAGGTGTTTAGGGTGATCCACTCTCTTACAGGAGTGAGCAACGAGATCGTTGAGATAGACTTCAACTATATGCTTGAGTTCTTGAAATGAAAAAGTCATAGCTTGTTGGAAGGTTGCTCCGACGTTATTAAGGCTGAAATTCATCTTCCAGTATGTGAATGTACCCCAAGGGAAAATAAATTTCATCTTATGTTGGTCCTCGGGCTTAATCTGGATTTGGTTATACCCTGAAAATCCATCCATAAAAGAAAAAACTTCGCTTCCCGCACATTCATCGAGAATCTGATCAATGAAGGGTGTCGCGAAGTTGTCTTTGGGACATGCTTTATTCAGGCCATGAAAATCCATGCATACGTGGATGGTTCCTTTCTTTTTGTTCACAGGAACGGGATTGGATACCCATTTAGTCAAGGGAACTAGGTAGATAAATCCAGCATTAAATGATTTTTCTACCTCTGCCTTAATAGCAGGGGCCTTCCTAGGATTGACAGCTCTAAGTCATTGTCGAACATGATTAGCATCCAAGTAGGTTTTAATTTCATGTTCGACAACTCGAGGGTTGGTTCCTGACATCTCTTCATATGACCAAGCGAATACATCACATAATTATTTGAAGAGCTCGGTGTAGATTAGAATTTATTCCGATGAACAATCCACACCGATGTATACATTTTAAACCTTTCCAGGAATACGAGAGATATCGATCGTGACGGTGGGAGAGATACTTGCCATGTTTGCCTAGGCATAAATTCCGTGTGTATCAATTGGAACTATGATGTGACTGACTATCTCACTCAAGGTAGATCTAAAATCATCTTGTTCGATTCTGGCAAGCTCTGGGATAAAATAAGAGTGATGATGCATATCATCCCATGGCCTGTCAGAACCATTCATGGCCTCTATGATAGCTTCATTCGAAGGTAAAGTCTCATTGAGGAAGTCATGTGAACAATACGATGAAGTGGCCCACACATGTTCTAGAACAAGATCCTCCTCATCTGTTTGTGAGGTAACAAGATTTGGATAGGCAGAAGAGTCAAGAACAACCTGATACGCTATCTCTGCTGCCGATAGTGGCATGGCCATTCCAGTATGTGATTGAAATTCACAATATCCAGTCGAGGAAGGTAGGTGTTGAGGAAAATATGTGAATTATCTTACTCAATCATTTTCAAACATTGCCTGGCTAGGACAAGATAGACGAGAATGTCACCCTATGTTTTATAGCCTCAAAAATATTTTCCCAATCCACAAGAATTAATTACAAGGGTTTAGGCTGATTTATTAATGAAAAGAATGTTGCAAAATAACATAATTTTTTTATATAAGTTTCTGAAAAATATACAGATTACAAAAAAGTAAATATGGAGATCAAAAGCAAAAGTAACCAAGTCAGAAATACACACAAATGAGACATAATAACAATCTTCTTTATTTCATTATGAGATATCAATAGTGTTTTTCTCTTTACAAAACCCCTATGAGGGCACATACCAAAGTTTAATTTATAGATCCCCGATGAACACAATAGAAAAGGACTCTGAAAAGAAGTAAAAACTGAAATTTATAATCTCGATCAACTTGTCATAGACTGCTGCCAATTTAACTCTGCAAAATATCCTTTATCAGCTATGAAACTTAATCCATAAACAAAAAAGTATACACAGATTATCAAGGATGGATCAACACCTCTAAAACAAGAATATGAATGATTTGGTTCAGTTTTGAACCTTGCTGTCTACAATAGGACCCTGCTATCAAAAACAAAATTAGGCTTTGAATAAACTCAAGAATGAATGAAAACTGAACTATCTCATGAAATCAAAAGAGGAAACCTTAGTGTTGCTTTCGCCTTCTATCCTTTCATTGTTTCTTCTTCTCATTTAACTTTTATCCCTTCCAAATAAGTTGAAGTAGTTCAACTATTTTCTTTAGTTAAGTTAGTTTGACTTAAATAATTTAGTTTACGAGAAATAATAATAATAATAATAGTTAAGGGTCTTTAATTAATAATAACTAGGTAGGCAGGACCCCTTGTGACTCCCTTCTTTATTCTTTTCAAATTATAAAATAAAAAACAAATGTATAATCATTCAACACATGCCACCCTTTTAACTCCCTTAGATACCTTCAAAATTGAATCTTTAAATATCATAAATAATTTAAATCATATCCAAAAATATACAAATATCCACACAATCCATCTTATCCAAAAAATAGCTTGTTGTCCAAAATTTCTGCAGACCACAGTCTTCATCAACTCAATCATAAAAACACATAAATTAAAAGCCATACTTGCCACTCTGAGAGGGAATATTTCTTTTATCACTGCTATCCCCTTTTGATTTTCTAGAAGTAGCCTGGGGTTGATTTGAACCTTGAGGCTGTATTTCACTAATTACATGAGAACAATCATCCTTCAGATGCATGCGGGAGGACATGTATTTTGAAGAGTCATTTGAAGGAGAGGAAGGGGAGGCAACAACTTTTCCTTTATCTTGCACATGGGGGACATCAATTTTAAGCCTTTTACTAGCATGTGAGGATTGAACAGGTGAATGCACATGGGCAATCTGAACATTAGGATTTATAGGTGGTGGAGGAGGTAATGAAAAATTGGGCCAACCAGAATGGTGAGAGATAGCCGGATTGACAATCTCTTTCCATCCATCATTTGCAGGGAATTTTTGTTGCATGGACACATGAGGAGGCACATGAATACCCGGGATGTTCTGAGGTTGGAAGGGAGGTCTCTATGGTCGAGGTTGTACTATTCCTTGCCCAATCTAGTTAAAGAACCCAACTTGGAACAACTGGTTCAATTCCTGAGGATTGACATCAAAATGAATGGAGAATCTAGGCCTTCTAAGCCCTCTGTTCCAGTTTCATCTTCCTCTATTATTTTTTCAATGGCTTCCCCTACGAACAAAATCATCTTGTAGCAACAATTCATCAGTAACTAAGCCCTTAATAAACCATACATGACATTCTCCTTGCATGAATCAATGATTGGCTAAGAAATTGACATGAGATATATGCAAATCCATCGATAAAAAACTATTTAATAATTTCCAAGTGAGCAGGGGGTGACATGGTTCATGGGACATATGGAGGGAGTGTAATGAGAGAAAGGTGGTATAATGAGAGGGACAATTACGTGAAGACTGATCAACAATTAATTAAATAATTTGACTATGTAAAATATATCAAAATATCAGTTGCCAACCATTGTTGTGTCATATCTTTTTTGCCGTTGTTACATAGACCTTTTTAATTTATTTTACAGAACATGGATGCCAAAATGATATTGGGATTATGAGGGGGATATAATGAGCAAAAAGTGGTAGCATGATAGGAACATAATACGGATATTGTTCATATAAAAATAAATCACATCAAACAATCAAATATATATCTGTTTAGATCTCCACAATTCAATCAATATTCACTTTTCAAACCACCATCTAAACTGTCACTTCTTTTACATATTGCTTGCTGTCTTTAAAAAAAAAATTCATATGCCCATAAATACTCAATTACAGTAGCCTTTGCATCTATATAATATTTATATAGTAGTCCTATCAAACAATATTGAAATTGATATGATGAACATAATAATCCTTTGAGCCACGACCATCTATAAGTCCAAAGATAAATCTCTTTTCTTTTAAAACCAATAGAAAACACACAGTGATTCCAACCATTTATATCCAATATTTATTCTTTAAAATAAAATAAGAATATGCACAGTATTAACTACCATTTGTCCATTATTCAAACACTGTTCGACATAATCAACTGGGCAAAAAATCTTAATCGGACCCCAATGCTTTCACACACAGGTCTCCTTCAAATATGATCAACATAAGAATTGATTCAAATAACATTCAACAAAAAAGATGTAACTCCTGAGCCCAAGCTTCACATAAATTGGCATGTATAGACTTAAATTTTTTTTTTCCCAACGAGAAACAGAGCCAAATTGTGCCCAATCGACCAAGAACACATAGTGTTTATTTTCCCTTGACTGGATTGAAACGATATCAAGATGACATTTAGGGTTAAAACATAACAAATGGATATTAAGAACAATTGGTTTGATCAGAGGACTAAATCCTCGAAAACACAGACAGATCATGCCTTTTATAATTTACCACAGACATATAACAAGTAACCATAATCTTGACTATGAGGGTTACCAAATGACAGCCAACCACCTCCAATAGAGAATGAAAAGAAGCGAACCCTTAAAAAACACAGTAAAATGAGTGTCCAAGCACAACTCGTGCCCAACCAAAATCATATATAATGCTTCCATTTGACTTCTGGGTGATGTCAAACCAAACTGTGCCATTTTCCAAGCAACAATGTCAACGAGAGAAATGCTATGATAGATAATAGCACAGGGTCTTTCCAAGCCAAGGAAAAAAACTTTAAACTTTCAACAGTTCAAATTGCAACCCAGAGTATCGAAAAATATCAACCACAGAGATGAAAATGGAGTGGAAAATCTTAACATAGAGATTGGTTGTAACACCGATGTGCAAATCTCAAAGCTTGTCAAACATAATAATAATTTTCCACAGAGAACCAAACCTAAAATCTAAGCCGACCGAGCATGTTTCACTTCTATTTTATCCATAACCCATGCAAAGATTATACACAACGAGGAGATCATAACCATTATTTTATTTAAAATGTCAACAGTCCAAAATAATCACAAGAAGAACCATATATACAACACCAATACACAGTTCAAAAATCCCATAATAGCTTAAGAAGCACATAGACCGCGAGCATTCCTGAGCCAAAAATTGATTCGAAGGGCAGAGAAAACATCATGGATGGAATATTAAGGAACCCATACCTGGAAAGGCCTGCATGGGGGAGAATCTAGACTGCATGCCTCCTTCAAAACTGAGCAATGTGGAGCATCAACAACCACCAGAGCCAAAAACCAAAATGCAAGTATGACTAGGGTGATGACTTCGAGGTTTGTTTGAGTGACGTGCAGTAAACGCATGTCGCTTATTCCCCCAACCTAATTCAATTCAACATACAATCCATCCAATTCACCATAACACTAAGCATTAAATAATGTACATAACCATTTCCATATCACATTTTCATAGTGCGCCACCTTTGGTAATATCAAACTCTTTTAAAAATAACCATGTGCTATAATGTTACCCCATGTGCATTCAACATATAACATTAAACAAGACACTTAATTATAGCAACAAGGGTTTGTACACCCTTGTTTGTCACAATGATACCACATTAGAGTTTGTATATAGTCCTTTAATTTAAAAGAGCCCCAATATTATCCCTTTTATCAAGATTATATTAAACCAATTGATGCCATATTTAATTGCAATATCGAAACCAACTTCTAATTATCCTTTCATCCATAGGGAAACCTTAACATTATATGAGAGTGGTCATCAAAGCTATCATTACCATGCACTAATCAACCAATCATCTTATTTCACCACAACATTTTAACCACGATTCGAAACATTGAACTGTAGAAGACTGTACTGGTACCATCACAATAGCAAAAAAAAAAAAAGCGCAACATATCCATCATAGTGCCACATGTCTACAAGAGGGTCCCATCTACTAGTTTATTATTAATATAAATAATTAATAGAGCTTGGAAATCATTTCAAGCATAGTACTCATCGTTGCGTTTTTAAGCATCAACAAACTGGTGACTCCATAGGGAAATATATTTCCAACAGATTAAGAACTCAGAATGTCTAGTTTCATAGACCAGGTGAAACATTAGATCAGGGAAATATCCATCAGAGTGATTATGCAATAGGGGAAGTGAAGTGGTTTAAGGGAAAGATGATTTGGGATTTTGGTAATAACTCATGGAAAGTGTTACGTATGAGGGGCTTATTCCTTTATGCATAACATTCGATTAATCATAGTAAAAATGATCTTTACTTTAAGGACAAAAAATTCTGGTGTGCTCTTTTTGAATCTCGGGGCGGAGGGAAGAAACAGGGAAGTAGAAAATATGGATGAAAAACCAACTATCTTATCTAACAACAGTACTGGAAGACGATAGAAATTTCAATGATGTCTTCAAGGAGGGGCATCATGACATATGTGTAACCTGATTGTTATTGATTAACAATACTTGCAGAATAACATTGTTGTGGAAAAACTGATCCATAATTTTATTTTTGATAAGAAAAGGGATCAATAAAAGAAATAAAACAACATAAAGGAATAAAAAATCAAAGCAAAATCAAAGCAAAGAAACAAAACTATAATACATAAGTTATTTCATAAAACATTTATCTTTCAAGCTGGTTCCACATAGTGTTTCAAGTGGGAACCGTTAGTGCTATAAGAATATAATCGCTCTTCCAAGTATTTTAGAATATAAGAATTTGTGCCCAGGGAAAAAGCGATTTTAAAAGGACCCAACTATTACTTTTGAAACTTTGAATGCCTTCCTCTATCAGTGTGAGATGAATCCCACAACAAGACTTTCTCATTGACCTTAAATCTGACAGCTTTTGCACTTTTTTTGAAATATTTCTTTACAATTTGCTGTCTTCTCTTTATGTTCTCCAAGGAAAACATCCTTTGTTCCTCTAAGGAAAATAGTGCATTTATCCTTCGAGGGATATTAGAATAATTCAATTCTTCAATCTGCAACATCAGCCATAGAGAAGAAAGTTCCAACTTGGTAGGCATAATATCTTCTTGACCATAAAGAAGCTCCAAGGGAGTGTAACTTGTTCTCACCTTGGTAGTAGTGTGATCTGCCCAAAGGGAGTAAGTGAGGAGGGTGTTCCATTGACGAGGCTTATCTTCAATGATCCTCTTGATAATTCTAACCATATTTTTTGTTAGTAGACTTGGCTTGCCCATTTCCTCGAGGGTAATAAGATGATGAGGTAAAATGTTTGACTCCCAGTTTAGCTAGAAACTGAGTCAACTTAGCAGAAATAAAAGCAGGGCCGTTATCTGTAATAATATATAAAGGAATTCCAAATCTGGAAAAAATATTAGTTTCAAGGAAAGGAATAACCTGCTCATCCTGCGAATACTTGAGTGGACAACTTCAATCCATTTCATAAAATAATATGTGGCTGTCAAGTTGAAAACTTGCCCTGCTGAAGATGGAGGATTAATAGGACCGATAAAGTCCAGACCCCATTTTGAAAAAGGAAAGTTAGGGAGGACAGGTTGTAAAGGCATGGAAGAAAAACATTCTTTCCCGTCGAACTTTTGGCACTTGCCACAAGATCTTGAAAAGTTATAAGAATCTCAAAAAATTGAAGGCCAATAATACCCTTTTCTGATGCTTTTAAAAGCAATAGTTTTAGCAAAAAAGTGGCCACCCACATGAATAATAGAATCTGAAGATCCATGGGTTTCTTGTAACAGTTTATGTGCTTCCTCATTATTTACACAAAAAAGTAATATACCATCGGCAGATATCCTAAACAAGAAGTCTCCTAAAATGACATTTCTAGAAGATTCAAGACATATTTGGAAGATTCAAGACATATCCTTCTCCTTTGATGAGTATTTAAGTTATCTGGACATATCCAATTTTTCAAGTAATACACCAGATCTTTATATCAAGGATGTTCAACTACAGGAAGGATTTGACTATCAATGTAAAATAGTGCTGACATAGGGTTATCTTGTTCATCAATTTCTTCACTTGCTTCAACATGTTGAGCCAAGTGAAGAGCTAAGTCACGTCCCTTAATGGTTTTTGAAGTCATGATGGTAAAATCATGCTCCTGGATCTTGGCAAGACAATGTGCAAGCTTCACTGAAAGATAATTCAGTGAGAGAAAAAACTTGACAATAGGTAAAGGGACTTTTACCAGTGTGTGCTTACCTAAGATAAAGTGGCAAAATTTCTCCATAGCTTTAACAAAAGTGAAAGCATGTTTTTCAATATAAGAATATTTGAATTCATCATCTGATAAGATTTGACTCACGTAGGCTATTGGTTTTTTGTTACTCTGGTCATCACAATGTATGAGGATAACAAAGACTTCTTCCTCTGTGGCATTAGTATATATAATAAAATATTTCTCAAAATCTGGCTTTGCCAAAACCGGTGTGGAACTGATTTCCTTCTTAATCCTTACAAAATCATTCCTGACGTCATTAGTCCAAGAAAATGAGCAATATTTCTTGAGAAGATTGTGAATTGGTTTGACCATTACAACAAAATCAGGAACAAACCTACAGACATAGTTGATAATACACATAAAGGCTTGAAACTCCTTTTTGGAAGTAGGAGCAAGAAGATTTAGGATAGCAACAATCCTTTCGGGATCTATGCTTATTCCTGAATTAGAGACAATATACCCAAAGAGCTTTCCCTTGGTAATGCCAAAAAAAGGCTTAGAAGGATTTAAAGAAATGCCAAATTTCCTACATCGCATGAGAACCTTTCTAAGATGACCAAAATGATCCAATCGGTTGTTTGAATATACAGTCAATTCATCAAGATAAATATGAATAATCTTGCTGATCAGATTGTCAAAATCTATCTGCATAGCTCTTTGGAAAGTGGCAGCTGCATTAGATAATCCAAAAGGAATGCGTTCATAAGAAAATCTGCCCCAACGTGTAATGAAAGTGGTTTTGTATTTATCTGTCCTTTTTACCTTGATCTGATTATAACCAAAAAAACCATTAAGTAAGGACATCATCTGTGACCTTGCAACTTGCTGCAAAATTATTTCCATATTAGGGAGAGGAAAATGGTATTTTATGCTTGTTCTATTTAATGCACGAAAATCAATGCATAGTCAGATCTGACCAATTTTTTTCCTAACGAGAGCCAAATTGGAAACCCACTTAGAATACTTAACATGGAAAATTATCCCAGGCTTCAAGAGTTTTTCCAACTCCTTCCGAATAGTCACTTCAAGTGCGGGGTTAATGGGTATTTTTTTTTCCTAACTTGTTTTATGCCTTCCGTGATAGGAATGACATGCTGTGTAAGAGAAGGATCAAAACGACAAACATCCTCATAGGACCAAACAAAAACATCTTGAAATTCATGAATTAACTCAGTGAATTTAAACTTTTCTTCATCAGTACATTGGGAACCTATATTAACATTCTTTGGGGAATCGGGCATCCCAATGTTCAAGGAAATGGTTTCACCCACTTTCCTTTTTTCTCCTCTTCTTCGTGTGTTTCTTTGTTTCCTACATCACTCGATGAAAATGAACTTTCTATAGGAGTCAAGCCCTTCAGAATTTTATTGTTTTCCATGGATATAATCTCTTTGGGCTTATATGGTTCATTTTGTATGAAAGAACATATGCTTTCATCACTAGGGAAGACATATCATGACTCTACATTGTCAGGGATATGAGGACGATATAAATATTGGAAAGTATAATCAGGTCTTTGTGGAAAAATTTTCCGAGTAGGAGAGGCTGCAAAACAACTAACCTATCATCCATTTAATTCAATTCCCTTTTAACATGAGTGATGTTAAATTATAGTAAGTTCGAGATAAGCGCCCAAACAGTTTGGTTGTAGCGTTTCATTAACTTGTCACTAGGAGAATATATTTTACATACAAGGTTTACAACAAGTTCAGAGTCCCCAAAAACTGTAAGGTGACCACAACCTAAATTATAGGCATTTTCAATGCCTATCAGTAATGCTTCAAATTCAGTGATATTTTTTGTGCAAGCAAACTCTAACCTATAGGAAAAGTTTTGGATTCTACCTACAGGTGAGTACAAGATAATGCAAGCCCCATTACCTTCGTTTGAGCATGAACCATCAAAGTGCATATGCCACATCCCATCCTCCAGGTCAATTTGTTCCAGGGTAGTGTTATCCTCATCTGCAAATATGAAATACACTCCTAGGTCCTCCTTGACATAGTTTACATTTGGCTGTGGGATGCTTTCTATATAC
>ML828530.1:69652-108568 GCA_009831015.1 Picea engelmannii | reverse complement strand
CATTCACCCTGATCTAATGTATTTAAGCACTTAGCATAAATAAATGGATCAGATCTGGTAGATTCAAGCACTAAGCACATTTACCTATATCAGATCTAACATCCAGATTCATCATAAGCACAAAGCATAAACAGATCTATCTATCTCTCAAGCACTTAGAAAATAACACATGAATATATCAGAACATCACACAGAGCAGAATAACATAGTATTTACGTGGTTCACCCCCACCCTGGGGCTACGTCCACCAACTCTTCTTCTTTATTAGCTTCAATCTATCATCTACATTCACATAGCCAGAAAACCCTTACTCTACATAGGACAAGAGATATGCACATGTATATGACTGATTGAAGTTAATAAAGAAGAAGAGTTGGTGGATGTAGCCCCAGGGTGACAGTGAACCACATAAATACTGTGTTATTCTTCTCTATGCAATGTTCTGATATATTCATGTGTTATTTGCTAAGTGATTGATAGATAGATAGATATGTTTATTCTGTGTTCTTATGATGAATATGGATGTTAGATTTGATATAGGTAAATGTGCTTAGTGCTTGAATCTACCAGATCTGATCCATTTCTTTATGCTAAGTGCTTAAATACATTAGATCAGGGTGAATGTTGCGATGCTCTGTTCTCTCTATGGAGTATATATTGGTTAACTAAGAATGAATTGGCGGTGCTAAGTTCTCTATTAAGTATTATAATCATAGATTTGTTTCCTAGCCAAGGTTGCAGACACTTGAGTCCTACAACCACCCCTGTCTCTACCTCGGGTGTGACTTCATCTGCTTCTCAAGTGTTGCCGAAAGGGTTGGTAGTTAGGGTTTTGTTGGTGTGTTATCGTAGAGTTGAACCCTGGGTCTGCCCCTATGCCAACACTAACCATTGGGCTTTAAAGATTGCTTCTTCCTCGGAAGTAACCCCTGATATAGCAACATCCTTCAAGATAGGATGTTGCAAATACTTAAGGAACCATTCTAATACGAAATACGGGGGAATGCAGGTCTTGATCAACCTCTTTCGTCTATGCCACTATTGGATGTGATTCGAGATATGAGTGGTTGTGTCCTGGCATAAGGTCGACAGAATTTTTAGGCCAATATCGTAACGAACTGGAAATTGGAAGTGGTTAAGGAAGACTAGCACCATCTGACTAAAGGTCCCATATGCCCCCCTAGGTAGCTCTATATACCATTTCACAACAACCCCAATGAGGGTGCGTTGAAATAATCTTAATCAAATGGAATCTTCATTAAGGGAATTCGAAGAGCACCATAGGTTAAAGGTGGTGATGTGATCACCAGGATCCTTGCCATTCTTGCCTTTGAATTTCAGAATGTTCAAAGGAAGTTTGTTGGGGATGGGAGGCCATGTAGGATCATGACACACAGGTTCATTCATCAAATTAGACAATTCTGGAAGATTAAGAGTGGCCAGAAAAGTGAGATGGGGTTGCGGCATCTGGTCCCAAGCTCCCTGGAAAGATTTTGTTTGGGGAACTGCAACCCATCCAGAGTTATGGTAAGCAACACGGACCTATTCAGGATTGTAAGACCCTCCTCCAAGTTGATTCATAAGAGGTTGGTTGGGCATCATTCCAGTAGGAATGTTCTGATGGGGGTTATAAAAATTTCCCCCAGTCGGAGTGGCTCCAGGTTGGGGGTTGACCAAGGTGGGAAGATGACCTCCTTTGGGTGTGAATATGGAGGATAAAGGTGGATTCATCATGTCAAACGTGTTGGTCAGAATTAGCAATGAGGAGGTGAGGGTATAGGATGGAACTTGAGTAGAATCTTGTCCGCCAAGTTGGTTTCTCTACCCAGAAGCAACAGGATTAGACACGAGGTTAAAAGAAGGAATGCCTCCCATAGTAGGAGTCGTTTGAGGGATTTGAGAGACACCAAATGAGAATGGAGTATAAGGAGGAGTTGTACCCCTAAGTCCAATGCTAGTATTAGGGCCACCAGCTGGGATGGAGTTTGAAAACTGTGAGGTAAAATTTTGCATACCATAGGAAAAAGGACTAGAGGCCATAGGGATGGACTGGACATTATAGCCCAGCGAGTGACCAAGAGACCCAAATGGGTTCGTGGCAATAGGTTGAGAATTTACTATAGGACGGGCAGTAGTGATGATAGGTGCCTCCGACACTACAACCATGGTGGTTGCAGGATTCGAAGGGCTATCATTAACTATAGTAGGTGTGGGAGTCTAGGGGCTCCCAATATTTTGATGACTCGGTTCAATATGCATCCTTGTAGAATCACAAGTCTGAAAAGTGGAGGTGTGTGTACCATGTCTAATAAATCTACGCCTTTTAGGAGGCAAAGACTCGAAATCTGGTGGTAACTGTAACAAGCGGCGTGACCGACGGGGAAGATGGTCCAAGTCCACGATGACTTAATACTCAAGATATAAAAACAAATCCTAAGGCCAACTAGTAATCAAAAATCACACCAAAAATAATCAAACGACCAATATGCACACAAACAGGATAAAGTAGCTGAAAGGGGCCTCCCTCGCTAAAGTAGGTATGCCTCGCCCAAGAGGGGCCTAAGACTCCCTGTTAAATATCATAGGTAACAAAATCAATTATAAGAGCCCTCATGGGCTTAACAACCAGTTGGTCAAATCCCCCCGGAGAGGTAATCCTCCATAGAGGTTGTGTGTTTTCCGACCCTTATATGACCCAGGGTACCTACAGAATAACCGCTACAAGTAACCTATGTGGAACCTAAGTCAAGCAACTAAGAAACCACTGTATAACCGATGCACAGGCGAGCAGTCGTAAGTCACATCCACCATATGGGCAGGGTAGCAAATCCTGAAACCTTGAAAGCACCGCCTCTCACGGAGGTAAGGGCACTAGCAAGATCCCTGTATACGAATAGATCCCTAGAAATATCTCTGATGCTAAGAAGGTATTGGGGGGATATCCCTTCAAACGACATCGCGTGACCTTGTGATTAACTCCAGTGTAAGCGGAGCCTCCTAATCTTACTGATTATACAATGGATTTCTCCACTCCCTTAATCAGACACATATGTTTATTTAATAGCCTTAGAGAAGTTTACTCACAAAATCCTATTCCAAGGGACTAAATCCTGAGCTAATTTGTGCACCCTAGAAAATAAAATCGTTACTAATCAATTTTAATGGTCATGCTTACTCAAAAGGTGCATTTGTAAAACTAGTGATGTTATGATTTAGCAAGTAAAGTAAATATGAATACAATGCAAATTCCTAAATTCAATTTCAAATGAATGATGTTGGCACAGGGGCAGACCTAGGGTTCATGATCAGAGCGCACCAACAAGCCCTAACTATCAGCCCTTTCGGCAACACCTGCGAAGTAGATGAAGTCTCACCCGAGGTAGAGGCAGGGGTGGTTATAGGAATTAGATGTCTGCAACCTTAGCTGGGACACAGATCTGTGATTATATCACTTAGCAATTATCTAGCAGGGTTTATCCATCAATATTCAACCCTTACATCACTTCGCAGATAGCACAGAGCATCGCAGTATATACTTAGATTTGAGAAGAATTAGCACTTATATATAGCAAGATAGATTGGATTCACTAGATCAGACACTGAGCATCTTATATATTATATCTAACATTCATTCCTATCTCAAAAGCACAAAGCATAACTAAATCTATTTAATCACATCAAGCACTTAGCCAAGAAGGAGATAAACACATTAGGTCGAAGCACAGAGCACAATACACAAATTTATCGTGGTTCACCCCCACCCTGGGGCTACATCCACAAAGTCTTCTTCTTTATATTATCTCGGTCAATCGGTTACATCACAGAGCTTCAATGACCCTTACTTCGCATAGGATAGAAGATCTGCGTAGCTCGCTAGATCCTTCTTCCTTGCACTTCAGCACAAAACTACAACAACTTGCACTTAGCTTTTCAAGATCCTTACAATCATGCACAGAGCGCTTGCAATATAAATCTGATCACACAGATCCAGTTACTAGCATTGAGCCTTTAGCTATACATCACATAGATGTACTACCATCTCCTACTTACATTGTCTAAGTATCTATTTATAGATTAAAAAATGGGCCTAAGCGTGGGTAAACCCACGGGCCGACATCCCTTTCCTGTTACATCAACCCAAAACCCTAAAGGGGCCCAAAAGTAAGTCTAGTTTCCCTAATTTCCACTTCGCGTTGCGCTCCATCTTTGGCAAGCCGTTGCAGTCCCAAAAACGGTCAAATATGACCAAGTATTCTTCAAAACTTGGTCAAGGGCCAACAAATGATATGCTTCTTAAAAATGCAATTTTCAATTCAATTTTGCAATTCTAAATAAAAATGCAATCTTTCTTTACATGCACTAATATAAATGACGAAGGCTCAAAAGATCAAAATGCCAATCAACGCAAAATGCCTAATAAATTTGTATTTTTGATATAAGAAAAATGAAAATGCATGGACTGAACAACAACTTGATATATAAAGACTCTACTGTGTATAGAAAGAGACAACTCAAGTAGGATACCAAGGAGAAAAACACCCATCCCAATGTACAAGGACAATCAAAATGAAAAGATGATGAAAAAGGCATTGCCCAAAAATTCAACCAAAGACAGGTTTCTTATCATCCCACAGACGCTTAACAGTCACTACAGAGACCTAAGAAGACTCGGCAATCATCAAAACCTACCCAGCAACCACCAAACCCAGCAAACAAGCAAAATAGGTTGATGTATGTGATTGTTCAAGGGAAAAGAGCGTATGTACGTAGCTTGTAGAAGGACAGCACGCGTATATACGTGACTATCTAGAAAAAACCCACATATATGTGTCAAAAACACAGATAGGCTAAGGAGAAGGCTAAAAGACTCAGACCCAAAGTGAACAGAGGTTTTCAATCAATGAAGCGACAAGAAACACAATATGAACAAGAGAAATCTAAGGAGAAAAACGCACCAAACCCCAAGAAAGAAGATTAAATCCCCGGTATGGTGACCAATTTTGTTACAAGGAAAATCTCTCTATGGCTAGCGGGAAACCACAATAGAAGGAAATGACTGCAGAAATCAACTCTATTCTCAAGTATGTTATATAAACAAATATTCTAGCAAGACAAGATAAAAGGCCTACCTCGTCCAGACGTTCGATGAAGTCCACCATTGAGCACTTGACCCAAAGCAATATACCTGCAACTAGTCCTCAACAACCAAACAAAGAAATCATATGGTGATAATATATGATGTTAGCACATTCAATAGCATAATCCATTAACATTCATAACAAATACACCCATGGAATAATAATTCAAATATTTGCAAGATATCAATTGGGAGAGAAAAGAGTATTTTTATTAAGATATGATCACCAGAAGTGAATAAGTTGCATACTTTCATGTCGGCATGGTTCGGAACGAAGAAACTAAGTTCATTCCAGTTAGGCCTCCACCAAAGGCAATCTCATGTAAGAGAGACAATGGAGTTCTCACTCAATAAGGGAAGATTTTGGGGGATGAACATTGTGTTCAGACTTAAAGGATAAAAGGACGCAGACTCAATGTGAAGTGAATAATTCCGCCAGAGTAACTTTTCTCTCAAAGTTGGATTATTTCTCCTCTTTTCCATAGCTCCGAATTGGCCCATTTATAGCCTTTAAGTGGAACTGAAGGGTCGATTCGGAACGTTTCTAGTATATGGAAGACCAAGGATCATTGATCTCCTGTTGTGAAATGGAAACCCGACACCATTTTTCATTTTTGGGCACATTTCCTGATGTACATGAGTTGTAGTGGTGCAACCTACGTATACGCATGTTGTATAGTAGGCAAGGTGCGTATATGTGGAAAAAATGTATTTTTAGCTCTCGGATTTGAAAAAAGGGATGACAAGTTTGCATAGGGAAATGGGAAAAGGCCTTTTGTGCAAGATACCATTGGGTGACGAAAATCTTTCTATAACAATCTCAGTCCATGAGGACGAGTCCTTATATATTTTTGAGTAGTATGACTCTGCCATCATCAAGCTTCATCCCCCCTGGAACCTTTTCAACAGGGATGCCTGTTTATAGTGCTCATTCGATGCCTCTAGTCTCTAATCCTTTTTCCTTTGGTATGTCTAATATGACTATGCACATGTCGTCCTCCATTCTGACATCTAACGTCAATACCAGTTTTGGATCAAGGGGCACGTCACCTCCCTATAATCCTTTCACGTTTGGTGGGGGTCATATCCCTTTGACATTTCCTACGGTAGGGGGTTAGAACCCTCCTTCCTCCACACCCATTCCTAGTTATAGTTTCCAAGGATGGAATGGACAAATGGGCAGTGTTTCTACTTCGTATATCTCGTTCGTGTATCCTTCATCCACAATGCATGTGCCTACAAATGATTTTATTATGGAGAACCCTCCTCCAACCTATGGTATTAAATCAAGGGGGAATCAATTTTATAATGTATGAAACCCCCTGCATGGAGTCCCTTCATCGGGGGGCTATATATATCCTCACATGGGTAATCCATATCATATCGCTTTTTCTTCACAAGCGTCCCAATCAATGATGATGCATTTACATCCTTTTATGAATCAATTAGGAGGACGATATTATCCTACTAGGTAGGGCCATGGTGTCTATAAGAACCCTCCTTGGCCCGCAGTCTCTCCAAATGATTCTTTCATAGGAACATGGTATCAGATGCTGCAACCAAGGCTCCTTTTTTTGGCCACGTTGAATTTTCCAGATCTGTCAAAATTCATGAATGATTTCGTGTGTCATGACCCAGCATGGCCCCCCATTCCTACCAAGATTCCCTCGGACATTCCAAAATTTGAGAGTAAGAGTGGTGAGGATCCAGGTGATCACGTCACTAATTTTCACATATGGTGCTCATTGAACTCTCTTAATGACGATTATGTTCATTTGAGATAGTTTCATGGCACCCTTACAAGGGTTGATGTGAAATGGTACATCGAGTTATCGGGGGGTACATATGGAACTTTCAATGAGTTGGTCTTGCTTTTTCTCAACCACTTTCAACTGTTGGTTCATTACAACGTTGGTACATAGCTTTTATCGACTTTTCGTCAGGGAAAATCCACCCACATCTCATATCACATTCAAGAGTGGCGTAGAAGAAAGAAGTTGATTAAAGCTACCATTCCTCCAAATTTTATGTTGGAATGGTTCCTCAAGTCCCTATTTATGTACATTTCGAAGGATGTTTCTACATCTGGAGTAATGACTGAGGAAGAGGCCATTTTTAAATCACAACAGTTAGATGTTATATATGCTCAATCTGGGATGCACTATGAGATTATTCCTGACACACCATGGTCAAATTATGGTCCAAGAAAAAATATTGGTCCCCATGTCGATGGCATTAAAAAATGCCAAGTCCGCAAACCAAGTGACAAATCAGATGCAAAATTTGTCTCTCAATCAGTGTACAGTGGGACAAGCTACGAATTCATCCTCTCCCTCCCAATCATCGGATTTACATTTCGTGCAGTCGATGAACCTGAAAGGTAAATAGCAGCCCGGAGGGAATAAGAGGAAAGTTAGGAATAATAATTGTAAGGGTGGTAATAACAACAATAATAAGAGCATGGACAACTAGAATAACAACAAACCTAGTAACAATGTTGGTGAGGGAAAGAAAGAAAAGCGGAAGGTGAAGTTTCTATGTAAGTTGTGTGTTGTATAGGTAGTTTTGGGATACAATTTTGGGAAAAATCGTAAGTATGGAAGAAGTGAATAGAAGAGGTGTGTATAGGAGAAGAAGAAAAAATAGGAGTGCACAGTTGAGGTGCATATAGAAGTACAATGCATAGTAAGAGGAATAAAATAGGGAAGAAATCAAAGAGAAGAATAAATCATAATAAAGCAAGAGAAGAGAACATAAACCCTTGGATGAGTGACAAGCACTGGATACAAAGGTATGTGTACACAGAACTGGATGAAATTATCTTTGGTGAATTTCCAGTTATTCTAACTGAGTGGCTAGAAATATTAGTGGAGAATACTGGAAGGCACAAAAATGCAGCACCGAGGAATTGGCCTCCTGAGTTGGTAAGATAGTTGAATTATGTAAGTAACCCACTTACTCGTGCAGTTGATTTTTGGTTGTATAGTATACTAGGAGGATACATCATAGAGTTTGCAGTAGATTGTATCCAATCATACATTCTTATAGAGAGGTATTTTTTCAAATCATGAAATCATTGGGTACATGGATAAAGATGATGTTGTGTGAAAAGTGTGTGATGATAATGGAATCTAACTGCTACGAGGCTTCACTTATAGGGTAACCGAGGGATGACAATAGGATATTCTGAAAGCAGGAGAGAACAAAGGAATGATGAAGAAGGAAGGGAGGGACTAAGGATGCAGAGGATTGAAGGAGGTATACCAGAGGAAGAAGACAAGTTTGTAGAACTGAGAGGAAGGAGGTACAACAGGTGAAAGATTGGGCCCGAAAAAGGAGAGTCGTGTATTGATCCAAAGGGGAGAGGTCCTTGTGCAATCATCCAAATCATGGAAATACAACATACAGGACAAGAAGAAGAGGAATTACAGTCCAGTAATAGAAGAATCATTAAGTCCTACTCAGATAGGGTCATGTGTCGAATCCACAAGCCCATGTGCATCACCACAATCAGAGATAACAGTCGAAGAGTTGTCAAAAGCAATTACACTTGTCCAGAGAGGACAAAGCAGTAGCAATCAGATAAATGGAAACAGTGCGCAGAGTCTGAGTCAAAATCAAAGTCAACTAGCATCACCAAGAAGAAGGAACACACCAAGAAACATGGCAGGGGTAGACAACACCCTTAAACTACCTGGGTTCTAGGGAGTTCGGTCAGAGGACCCAAAACAACATTTGTTTTTCTGCGAGATAATTTTAGTCACAAAGAATTTCCAAGACGAGGCTGTGAATATTGCACAATTGGAAACAAAATTTAGAGTTCATGCATTGGTCTAGGACATGAAGTTGAAAAGTACCACACTGACAGGGCAGGCCAGAACTTTGGCAGAAATAAGGCAAACAGTGCTGAAATATTTCAAGAAGCCAAAGTCGGAGTTCCAGTACATCACAGAACTGAAGGAGATTAAACAGGTACAAACATAATTAGTATGGGACTTTGATCAAAGGTTCAAGGATGTGATGGGTACACTGACTTTCCAGATCCCTAATAAACAACATTAAGAATGATTTATTGTAGGGCATATACCACATATTTGTAGGCCATTAATTCAACAGAAGGTTGTGGTGCAACCCAAAGCGCTGGAAATCGCAATGAAATTGGAATCATCCCTGATAGGAGACAGTGGAGGGATGGATCAGGTTTAGACACAGTTGGCTACATTGAAAATTCAAATGGAAAAAATGACAAAGGGAAAGGAGAAATATGAGCAAGTCTAGTGTACTAAATGTAGGATTGAAGACCATCACAAGGACAAATTCCCAACATTTGTGCAGTATTTGGAAATGGGAGCATCAAACCCATTACCGGGATGAGGATATTGTGAGATACTTAAGAAATGGGGCCATCACCCAATTGAGTGTTCGTTACTACATAATTATCATAGTACCCCAAGGAAATTATTTTTCAACTTTTGCAAGTCGTTGGGACACGACGAGAAGGATTTTTGAACATTCGACTTAATGAGGGAGATCACATCAGATATGTATAGGATTTAGGAGGAGAATATTGCAGCAAAAGGTGGTGGTACATAATATAATAATCAAAGAGGCTTTAATCCAGGGAACAGAGGAATATTTGGCAGAGGCCAAGGAAGAGGAAATTTTGGTAGAGGAGGAAGAGGACCGATTATATGTTACAACTGTAATCAACCAGGACACTTGGCCCGTGACTGCCTAAATCCATGTACAATGTGTACATACTGCAAAGAACTGGATCATGCAATATAATATTTTCATCAGTTAGTTTCAAAATGGTAGGCCAGAGGAAACCAGAACCATAATCCAAACCAAAATGTAAAGAAAATATCAGTTGAAAAACACAACGAAGGACCAAGAATAGAAGTTTATATGCATGAAGGGGATAGAACGGGAGATGATATGATTAATGAAGGAAAGAAGACTGAGCAATGGGTAAGGAATTTTTTTGGGTCGGTGCCAACTTTTTACCCTCGGCAAGAAAAGGGATACTTGGATAGGATTGGGGAGCATCAACATCATCTATGCCTCATGTAGGAGAATGTGTTGTGCGAGAGAAACCAAATGGAAAGGTGAGAACACTAACATAATTTCTGAAAAGTTGTGTAGAGATAATGAAAGATGAAAATGTGTTGAGTACACTCTACGACATGATTGATCATTGCACAAGAGGAAGGGAAACTCCCATTGCACAAA
This sequence comes from Picea engelmannii, assembly GCA_009831015.1. Taxonomy (NCBI): domain Eukaryota; kingdom Viridiplantae; phylum Streptophyta; class Pinopsida; order Pinales; family Pinaceae; genus Picea; species Picea engelmannii. The sequence continues at coordinate 98,199 of ML828530.1, read as the reverse complement.
GGGTGGTGAATCAAGTACTGCGCAGGGAGAGGACCAATGGAGAATTCAGATTCAGTGCGTAAATCGGGGGGTATGATGTGGATAATGTTATTTTGGACTTGGGATATAACGTGAATGTTTTACCTAAGAGGACATGGGATGTGATGGGAAAACCCAAACTAGTATGGTCTCATATTCAGTTAAGGCTCGCAAATAAACACAAAATAGTATCGACTGGTCATTTGACAGAAGTATTGGTGAACATAGATGGGGTGTGCATTGTGGTAGACTTTGAAGTTATTGAGATCATGGATTATAGTCAACCATATCCTGCACTGATGGGACTGGAATCGGATTTTGATAACCAGGAAATCATCAACTTGAAAAGGAGGGAGATTTCTTCTTTACCCAAAACTTCAAAAAGACATTCTTCAATTCCTCCCATGAGATAATTGTCTCGGGCTACAAATGTTTAAACCATCCTTTGGTATCCCATTTCAAGGATTGAGAGAAGGCTCTCATACAAACATCATCATGATCAATCTCAAGAAAATCTATAAAATGTTCAAAATCTTGGATGTGTTTTTCAGTTGTGATGGCATTAGGTTCTCCATCAAACATAGGTAGGTACTTATAGTTCTTTGGAGGAAAATCATAAAGGATGTGAGGTGATTTTAAAGGATTGTATTTATGTTGAATCTTGGAGGGTGTTGGATCAAGTACAAGAGGTGAGACATCATCCTTGGTTTCATGACGCTCATCAACTTGTTTATGGTCATCACATGGATCAGATGGAATATTTTGATCAAAATCAATGATAAACTGAGGAGATATATGTACAACTTTAAGAGGAGGATATATAATTGCAATATTCTCACGATCATCATTTGAATGCAGCAGGTAAAGAAAAATTTGTTTAGCATGTTCAAGAAAGGACAAAAGGTACTTAGTAACAAAAAATATTATGTCTTGGAAAAAACTCAACTTTAGGTACTTGTTTTCTCCCATGATGTCCTTTCATAGCTCTGTCAATGGATCTCGTCCTCGAGTGGATTCTCGAAATCACATTTGAAGTTTGATTGGAGTCTCCAATAAAAATTTCAAGCTACTGAGGACAGTGGAGTCGCCATGAAAATTTTGAATTCTAGATTCTTGAAAATGGAGTCTCCAGGTGAATGATGTACAACCTTTCTGAGTCTGAATATTTTTCACCATCGGTACTTAGATCTGAACTTTTTCATTTCTCCCAGGGAATATTTCACCTTCATTCCCCGACAACGGTGCCAGAATGTTAGCACTCTGTAAATTTGTTCAGATGATAAAACAAACGACATAGGTAACCTACAAACCAACTTTAGAGCTCGGTACTAGCCTTCTAAGATCAAAGAGGGCTCTCTCCTATCACTTGGTATTTCTTTGATAATAAATGGCTAGATTTTGTTTGTTTTTGGGTGGGGGGGGTGTAATTTTGTTGGCAATGAAGGGAGAGGACACTCAGGGCTATGGAGTCGAATTTCTGAAAATGAATAGGAACACTGAATGGTCAGTGGAACTCTCTGGAGGATAAAGGCTAAATGAGGTGATGAATCTGAGTTATAAATTGTAATTTGCAAAGTGTAAGAATAAAGGGGAAAGAAAGTAACTGCATCAGAGCATTAGTGAAATGAATTATGAATTAGTTATGAAGAAACTTACATGGATTACATTGCTTAAGCCAAGAGCATCATAAAATGAATTCTTGGCCTTTAAACTATCCAATTTAAACAGAAGACAATGCTAATGGAATCATAAACACGTGAAAAACATACAAAGAGAGAAGACAAAACTCATATCACCACCATTATAATCTTTTCATGGAGACTTCAAATACTTTTGCATATGTATTCTATTCAGCTTCAAAAAATTACATGCAATGTTCAAACAACTAAATCGTGCCCTTGCACTTCTGCCAACCTCTAATACTTATACAATTCGAGTTCCTTCGGTGTGCAACCGATTACAATAACTGAAATGAAACGTTTCAGATTCTAAAACTGATTACAATAATTACATATGACAGTTTCGGTATGGGAACCCATTACAATGATTAATAAGGAAAACATTTTATGATCCAGTTGTCGATTCTTCTTACACTTCAGCTCCTTCCTTTGCCACATTCTCTTTGAAATGTCACTTGTACTCTTTCAAATCTAATTTCATTTATGCATATTCTCCTTAAATATTTGGGAATAATATATTTGAATAAAAATAATTCCCAAATATTTTTTATCCCGTAGAATTAAATTTCCATATTTTAATTCATGCCCGTGGTTTTGAAAAGCCATTTATTGTTTGTTTCCCGTGGTTTTGAAAACCATGTCTTGTTTTTCCCAATTTACCATTTCATTTTGAAAACTATTTACTGTTTTCTTTCCCGTGGTTTTGAAAACCATGTTTTGGTTACCATCTTTGGTAAAATATTTTTAATCCCCTTCTTTTACTTCTGTAAAAAAATTGGATAAACAATTATCCAAATCTTCCTTTCACATGCATTTTCCCATTTAATTCTTTTCCATGGCAATAAACATTAATCTCTTTAATTTTTTACCTATGTGAAAATTTTCCACCGTGAGGAAGAATTTCATTTATTGAAAATTCCCTGATTAGTATTGAAATGCACCCATGAAAAATATGTCACACATAAACCATATAATAAATGGTTGCATTATTATTTCGGGCTTGGGAGGAGTGGTTTTAACCCACACCACTTTTACCCACGAAATGCATCATTTAAGGACACGTACTCCAACTTAAAACCCGGTGGTTTGGATTTTGGCCCGCCTTCAAATAATTAACCTTTGTTTACTTTCAACCCCCGAAATATATGTGCGCCCTCCATCCACCCTTTGACTTTTCCACTTAGTTTGAGATTCGTGCCCGTGATTTGATGTGAGGTCATGAATTAAATATCCAGTTAAATATTAATATAAATATAAAAATATAAAAATATTTATATTAATAATTATAAACCTTTTTTCCATTTTCTAAGGACTTTGGGCATATGAGGCTCATCACATGACTTTGTGGATGGGATAAGGGAGCTTAAGCTTAATAAAAGGAATATTTTTAATTTTCAACGGGAATATGATAATAAGGGTAAAAATGAATGAAGTGATGGAACTGAGGGATTTAGATAAGCATTAAGGCTAGATATAAGTTTGGGATATTTTCAATTTTTGACTCATGGAGGACATGATTATTTTGGATGATTAGTTGAGTGAAGGATTTAGGTGATGGGAGCTTGACGGAGCTGGTGAAAAAGTTTTAAAATCTAAGTGGAAAGATAGCACAAGGACAATATGCTTTGGAAAAATTAATGCAAATTAGCATGTGATAACACACATGACCCATTTCCAAAACCATTCATAGATGAGGTACTGGAGAACATAGGGGGACAAGAAACTTATTCTTTCATAGATGGATTCTCGAGGTACCATCAGATAAAAATTGTGCAGGAGGATCGACACAAGAACAATTTTGTGATAGAGTGGGGGAGTTATCAATATACATTAATTCCCTTTGGACTGAAGAACACCCATGTGGTGTTTTCCAGAGTAGTGGTTGCAGCGTTCAAGGAGCTTATCCATAAGTTCCTTGAAGTGTACTTGGATGATTTGACTGTGTTCAGTCTACTGAATGATCATATAGAATTCCTTAGGCTAATGTTGGATCGGTGTAAAAAGTGTCATATTTCACTGAACTTGAAGAAGTGTATTTTTTACACGTCGTTTGGAATTATGTTGGGACATGTAGTTTGTAAACAGGGATTACTAGTAGATCCAGCCAATATTGTAGTAATTGTAGATTTGGAACCACCGACATCAGTCAGAAAGCTAAGGGGAACTTTGGGTCATACAGATTATTATAGGAAAATCATCAAAGGATGTCGTGCATTTTAAAGCAGGAATGCACCACGTGTATGTGTAGGCCAAGAATGACCCATGCACTGGTGGTTGTCAACTAGTTATAGGTTGAAAATAGAGGACGTATGTTTGATAGTGAATGATTGGGAAGATGGCTAGAAAATCCCAACAGAGAAAACAGGGAAACTAGAAGAGGAAGAAGAATGAGATAAGAATGATGAAGAATAAGATGAGGAGTAGGGAAATGATCAAACTATTGGCACAGGTGATATGCTTGGCCCATCGATAGTACCCAATACAAGCATAAAATGGAAGAATAAGGGGAAAGAACTAGCAAGAGGGCCAAGCAAAAATACTGAGGCACACAGAGAAACCCTAATTTACACTTTAACTAATGATGATATAGATCGCATAGGCTACCAGGTACGGGATGTCGCGAAGTAAATAATGGAGGAAGCAACTAGGAAGAAAGAAGAGAAAAAACAGAGAGTCCAGGATCAGTTGGCAGAACTGCAGTATCTCTGAGCAGTTGCTAGCCTAGAAAAAGACAGCAGGACTGAGGGAGGATCGTCCATAGTTCTACGAAAGGAAGAAGAGGTTGCACAACCAGCCTTAACACAGCTAGCAGTTGGTCATAGAACACTTTCGATTGAGGTGGACACACTCAAATTTCCAACGTATGAATTGCAAGAACATGTGAACACGTTAGAACACTTGAACACAGTGGTAACGAGGATGTCGATACAAAGAATACAAGACTTGTAGATAGGCTTACTTCAAGATATTAAGAATAGAGGATATGAAGCACATCAAGCAATGACAAAGATGATGGATGGAAGAGATCAGGCGCGACAACAATATGAAGTTGTGCTTCAGCATAAGAAGGAATTTGAAGGCCGAGTGGAGGAAGTAATGAAAGACAAGAACGGGGTCAAGGAAGGGGTAAGGAAATCCCTCAACAAGAAGGACAAAGCTGAAAATATAGCACAAAAAAATCCAGCAGTCATACAGAACTTATACAAGGCCATCCTAGAAATCCCCATAGTAGTAGAAGCTACTATGAAAGAACACGTGTTGAATATCGACGATGTCATAAAGGACTTATGATCACAGATAGAGTACCTACAATTGCGGAGTGTGCCAGACATGCCACCAAAAGTCAAAGAAGGATGAGAGAGAATGGACATGATAGCAGTTGCCAACATTAAGAAGATATACGGAGAATGCGCCAAACTCTATGAAGAGAGTGCACAGATTTGGATAGAAGTAGTAGAAGATCATAAGATGAAGGTTGCAGATCCCAATTTAAGAGAAGTGCGGGAACATGCACAATAAGCTTCAGAAAGGGTCGCTACACTTCCACCAGTGGAACGTATGACATCAATTTTGGCACAGAGGTAGTCATATGTGGAAGTGGAGAAAATTAGGGATCAACAGAATATCCTTCAGCGGCGGTTAGGACCACTGCAGGAAGAATCAGTAAAGGTAATCGATGAATTGGTCATTGTGCAGGGAAAGGTCAAGCAAGTATCTTGTGAAGCAAAAGAGAAACTTACAAGCTTCACTATGCAGGGGGTTGAAGAGATCACGAAAAAAAAGGTTGTGATACTCAAGGAGGTGGAGGTAACTAAGGTAGCCTCCCAAAATTTCATTGCGGCATGGAGGAGCAGGAAATAGTCCTGAGTGGCTCGGGACAAGCCACAGGTGAGTGTTGGGGGCCTATTGTATAGGTAGTTTTGGGATACAATTTTGGGAAAAATCCTAAGTATGGAATAAGTGCGCAGAAAAGGTGCGCAAAGGAGAAGAAGAAAGACTAGCAGTGTGAAACTGAGGTGCATCTAGAAGGACAACGGGCAATAAGCAGAATAAAATAGGGAAGAAAGAAAAGAGAAGAATAAACCAGAATAAAATAGGAGAAGAAAGCAGGCAGAAAGGAAGGATGACAACTCGACATGCTAAAGATGGAAGGATGTGAAAAAGTAGGAGGAAAAGAAGTCAGAGTGCAAAAGCAGCATGTAGACAGAAAAGAAGAAGAAAGCAGCTCGAACAGCCAATTAACTGGAGCAGTCATACAATGTATTGGGTTTTTGGGATGAAACAAGAAGGGTTTTAAGCCCTAGAATGTATGTATAAACATGTAATGGGTTGGGAGAATATGGGTTTGTTTTTATTGTTGGTTGGTTCCTTCACATATGATTGGGTTCTCTCATTCCTTGTTGTTAGTTCTAGTTTGTAAAAGATTGGAATCAATGTTTGAATGTAAGGGATGATGCAGAAAGAGAGAGGCTTGCATTGCAGAGAAGCTAGACTATTAGAAGAGAAAGATAACCATGATATATATTTGTAAGCATAGTGTGCAAGCCTTAACCAATTACTAAATGCCTAATAAAGAAGAAGTTGTTGCGGACGTATCCCAAATTTGGGTGAACCACATTAAATCTTGTGTAGTATGTCTTTTATGTGATTGCTTATGAATTTTGTCTAGATGCATAGTAGATCAGAATTGTGTTATGTTAAATCCTTGTGCAATAATCATGATTGTTACAGCAATGAGTTTATGCAGTAATCTGGAATATAATAATAGTATGAATCTAAATCACTAAGTAGTTAATACAGAACAAGGACATAATTACGCAAACATGGCTAATAAGGAAGAATGAACAAAATGGTCACCTCCCATTCCCTCACTACTGCAAAAAACTAGTTCTTTCAGTCCCAATAGATACCTCAGGTGAGACTTCATCTACACAAGCAGTTGATGCTAAAAGGGTCGGTGTCTGGTGGGTTTTGTTATTCATAGATAACTCAAACCTAGGGTATTGCAAACCCATTTTCTGGTTCAGTTAGGTGGTAAATCCATGGCGATTGAGGGCGAGGTAGTTGATGCACCCCTTGACAACAATGTTTTACTGGGGTGTAATTGGATTAATGCTATGTCAGTTGTTGTTACGTCGGTGTTTCATGTTTTATGCTTTCCTCATGAAGGCAAGATTGTGACGATCGACCAGTTATCTTTCCCATGCTCTAGTTCCTCTACATCGGTGAGACCCTCAGTCCCCGTTGTCGATAATTCTCATAAGGAAACTGAGAACATTGGCATTGGAATGTATCCTTCCTTGATGGGACCCTTTAATTTATCAGAGCCAATCTCATATATTAATTTTATTTCTAGTGAATCCTCATCGTCACCGAGGTATGTCTCGTTCCACACTTCATATTCCGATGACCCATTGACTCTGCCTTCTTTGACTACATCGTATGAAGGTCATTCTCACATCGGAATGGAAATTTTGTTCTCCGCGGCTGAGATTGCATATCAAGCTATCTAGGAAGACACTGTAGACCCAGATCCTCCCTCTTCACAGATGGAAGAGATGGATCCTATCCTGGAGCCCATTTGGGTCATAAACTCATCTAATTCATATTATTTCCTCGATGGTACTTTGCCTTCAGATGAAGCAATCTTAGAGGCCATGACTGGTCTTGATAGGCCTTGGGAGGACCTCACCGTAGATCTTATTTTCTCCCAGAGCTTGATGGATCAAACAAGATGAGTTTAGGTCCTCCATGAGCGAGATTTTTGGTCATACTATGGTCCCATTGGATAAGAATGATGTATATGTTGAAGGGAACATGGAAAATATCTCTCCTACCATTATGGTCGACATATCTCGAGTCCTAGGAAAGGTTGTGAATGTTTATATCGGGATGGACTGTTCGCCTGAATATATTCAAACTTACACTGATCTGTTTGAGGAATTATGAGACACATTTGCTTGGTCATATGAAGAAATGTTAGGGATCGACCCTAGTATTGTTGAACATGAAATCAAGACTTATCTGAATGCTAAGCCAATTCAAAAATTACTTAGAGTCATGAATCCTAGGAAGTCCCCCACCATTAAGGAAGAGGTGGAGAGTCTATTAATGTTGGCTTCATATACTTGGTTCCCTTGACTAAATGGGTATGAAACCCCATTCATGTGGATAAGAAGAAAGGAACCATCTATCTGTGTATGGATTTCAGGGACCTGAATAAATCTTGTCCTAAAGATAATTTCCCTTCACCATCCATTGATCAGATTATTGACAAGTGTGTTGGGAGTGAAATATTTTCTTTTATGGGTGAAATTTCATACTACAATCAGATCCAAATTAAACATGAGGATCAGCATAAGACGACATTTATTTGTCCTTGGGGTATGTTTGCATACCGGAAAATGCCTTTCGGCCTTAAAAATGTCAAAGAAACTTTTCAGTGATCTATGAACTTTTCTTTCCATGACCTCAAACATATATTCAAGGCTTATTTGGATGACCTCGCTACTCACTCTCACAAAAGGGTGGATCATCTGGTTCATCTTCGGCTTGTGTTTGAAAGATGTCGTCATTACCGTATTTTATTAGACCCTCATAAATACATCTTCTGTGTTAGTTTAGGATGCCTTTTGGGATTTATAGTTTATGAGAAAGAGATCATAGTGGACCCCATGAAGGTAGAGGCAATACTTCGATTGCCTCCCCTACACAGTATTCGACAACTTCAAGTTTTACAGGGGAAAGATAAATTCCTACATTTCTTTATAGCCAACTATGCCAATATCACTAAGGGTTTCATGCATCTCTTGAAAATGGATAATTTTTTCATATGGGATGAGCGAGCCCAGGAGTCCTTTGATGCCCTTAAGAAATACCTAGTGTCGGCACCTCTACTTAGTCCTCCAGACTATTGTAGAGACTTCTTGATTTATATAACCACGTCTGAAGGGATGGTTGGTATGGTTCTCATTCAGGAGGATGACAAGCTCCATGAGCATGGTATATATTATCTTAGTCGAAATCTAATTGGTCATGAACTTAACTACTCTAATGTGGAGAAGCTAGCCTTAGAAGCTATGCATGTGATTCAAATATTGTGCCATTATATCTTACTTTGCAAGACTATCATGGTCATCGATGTCAATCCATTTCAATACGCCATGACAAGAGATCATAGGGGGGAAATATAATAAATGGGTTACGATTTTGTAGGAGTTTGATCTCGATTTTGTCTCCGCAAAATCTAAGAAATCACTAGTCTTTATGGAATTAATGTCGGATTTCCCTAGGCAGGATGAGGATATTATTTATTGATGACTCATTTGATGATGAGCACATTTTCCTTATATCATCTTTGAATCCCTGGTATGGAGATATTTTAATACATCTTCAAACTCTAAAACTTCCCTAGCATCTTTAGAGTGACAAACGACGACGTATTCGCCATCAAGCCAAAAACTACCTCATTATTGGTGACACTTTGTATCGTCGAGGGGTGTATTCTTGTTGGAGCAGGAAATTTTGGGATTTAAGCGCAATAAGTGAGGTAGAATGGACCAAAGGAAATAGTGCACGCTAGAAAGGAAGGAATACTAGCACGACAAAGGGAAAAGGAAGCAGTGCACCAGGAAAGAAGCAAGATCAATGCAAGGAACAGTTGGATCGAAGGCCAACCATGTGAAAGGCAGTTAGAAAGTGGAAAAGTGGATTCCACTTAGAGTTAGGGTTTTTGAGTCATAATGTAATGGTTTTTACCCATTTTGCAGTATAAATAGAATATGTATGAGGTAGATTGAGGTGTCCTTTTTGGGGAGAGAAGAACTTATTTCTGGAGAACCCTTTTGAGTCGTGATTATTTGGTATGATCAATTTTGGTCATATAGCTGAGGAGATAATGGATTTTTTTTTTAGATGTAATTGAGGGTCAAGTCACAAGCTGTGGAGCTTCGTGCGACGTTGGTCAGCCTCACATGCACCATTTTTAAACCATATGATGTAATGCGTGCAACGCTATTTTGATGAAGAATAAGAAATAAGTAGAAGATCTTTGTGGACGTAGCCCAGGGGGGTGAACCACGGTAAAAACGGTGTCTTTACGTGTGATGTGTTCTTTTATATTCTTTATAATGAATGAATGGTTAGATGAATGCAACTATTAGGGTTTATTTACAACGCGCATTAAAATAAGTATCCATAATAGATGATAGAGAATGAGTAAAATGGTAGATATCATGAATGTTGTGGTAGAATGCATGTTAAAATAGAAGAGAAGTAAAAAGAACATCCCCAATCCCTTCCATGACTGCAAACATTTGCTTCCTATAGTCACCCATAAACCATCTCGGGTGAGAATGCTTTGTGCACTATGTGCTCGGTGTAGCCTTATGGTTTACCAGGAGGGCCACTGGTTAAAAGGGTTTTGTTGGAGAACTAAGGTAGGACCCGAGTTAGCCCATACATCCAACAAATGGTTCGGTTGTTGGATAGAACTCAGGCGGATAGCCTGGAAGGGGTTTGTTGAAGAAGATGCAGTGGTAAAAAGGGATGTCCAGGCCATGGAATCCTACGAAGAAAGAGATTGAAATATGGTTGGAGACAAAGTAGATAGAGTTCAGGCATAAAGATAATAAGGGTTCCAAGTATACATTAAGTCAGTACCTGCAGAGGTATGTGTTTATTGATTTGCATGAAGCATATTTATGTTATTTTCCAGAGTTATTATAGGAGTATATATTGAGGTTGAAAGATACCCATCCGACTAATCAGATCAAGCCAGAAGAGTGGACTTCTGAAAATATTATACGATTGGAAAGAGTTAATAACAAATTCATGCGTGTAGTGGGTTTCTGGTTAGACAATATTACTGCGGGTTTTATTACTGAATTTGTAGTAGACACAACGAAGTAATATAATGGTGCAGAGCAGGATCTCTTTACATGTCAATCAAAATCTTATTACATGATAAAGGTGTGATGACCATGGAATTAGACAGCTAGATCACTCTGTGTGCATGGGGGAGTTGGGGGAAGCACTAAGGAATATATAAGATATGGAGAAGGCTCTGGAGAGTATCCAAAATAAGGAAGCAATGGACCCCATCATGATGGATGATGAATAGACCAGGAAAATCATAAGGAAAGAAAGTGTGATGCGCAGCGGATGACCCTACCAATATAGGATGAATAAAAAGAAGAGGGAATTAGCCGAGCGAGAGGGCTTGGAAAACAATGAGGAATAGGCACGCCATGGGGAAGATTGAGGATATCTTGCGCACCACATATGAGAGGAAAAACAGAGGGCATGGGTATGGTGCAAAATAATTCTCTCCATTCTAGATTCGAATTAGTGGGGAACCCACAACCCCATGTGTGACTAAGACATATGAAAAAGAAAAATCGATTAACCATCACGTGATTAGTGGCAGAAGATTTTTTACAGGACGTGGGTCCAGTGGAAACTCAAGAAGAATAACAAGTTCAAAAAGTAGCATTCAAGTATCTACACCGCGCGGAGGTGGTAGTAAATCAAACTTCACAATGGCAGGACAAGATCCAACTATTAGGTTACTAGAGTTCCGAGGGGATGGGTCAGATGACCCAGAAAAGAATTTGTTTATCTATGAGAATATATGGGGAGTAAAGTAAATTACAGATGAAGATACAAAGGTTGCACAAATGGAAATCATATTTAGAGACCGCGCATTAGATTGGTACATGGGTCTCGCAACAAATAATCCAACGGGAGCGCCTACAACTATAGCGAAGGTGAAGAGGCAATTAATCAATGAATTTCATAAACTAGGAGAATCAGTCTGGGAGGTGGACTAGAAGTTCAAAATACTAATGTTGGCGAGTTCTTTGTTTGGTGTGTTGTCAGTGTTGTCATTGATTTCAACTAAGACTAGTGAGAAGGAAATAAGGAATCGCAAGACAAAGGTTTGAAAGAAACTACATCAGGAACCGTTGATTATCGTGGATGATATATCTATGACGCACATTCATATCGGTGCATGGAAACAAATAGAAGTTAACAAAAGAGAGCGGGGGTAATCTCCAAAGTACCAAAATGCGAAGTCTCAATGAGATTTGGACCATTGGATCTAGGAATGTCGTGGATTGTCGATCGAACAAGAGCCAAAATGCGAAGTCGCGAAGTCCCAATTCACGAAGGAGAGACCTAGACCATTGGATCACTGAGGGTCATGGACCGTTGATCTGGCATGACAAAGTTCAGAGTTTGTGTTGGCATGGGGCAGACCCAGATTTCACTCCAAGAGTGCACCAACAAGCCCTAGCTACTGGCCCTTTTGGAAACACCTGCGAAGCAGATGCAGTCTCACCTGAAGCAGCGATGGGGGAGTTGTAGGACAAAGATGTCTACAACTAGGGGAATATCAAGGGTATCTTGTATAACAACATTCACGGTATTCATATATCATTTACCAACAAGATATACTCTACGCAGCTATAGTTCTTGATCTAACATAGTAATGCAAATAACAGTATCATAATGACAGAGATCAAAGCATTAATCACTCACACAACACAAGATGTACATGGTTCACCCTCTCTCTAGGGCTACGTCCACAGAACTATGCTTATAATATATTAAGATAGAGCTTACAGTTCTGATCTGCACTCTTGGCCAGCATATCCTCTCTCTCCTCCCTCCTACACACCCAGCTACAGGACCTGATCTTCGCACCCAGTTGAAGATCTTACAATACCAGAAGGCTTCAACACTTCTCCCTCCCAATACAATGACCTCTCACCACAACAATAGAGCTAAATCAATAACAATATCATAACCCCAAAAGTACCGACCAAACCTAGGCCCTTAAGACCTCTATTTATACATTACAATCTTTCACCGACATCTTTAGGCCAAACCCTAAGTGTCCAAAACCCTAGATACCAAAACCCTAGGTGTCTAAAACCCTAGGTCAACTTGACCCGTGTTTTCAGAACTTCGCTAACTTGTCTTTCCTTTCTTCTTGTGCGGTGCTCCAAAGCATCCAATGGTGGCTTTCTCCACTTCCTGAGTCGTCCTAGGTCCATCTTCCATGTTGATTTGTCATCCTCGATCTCTTCATCCAACGGCTTTCTTTTCCACACTTCGCTCCATATTTTCTGCTCTTTTTCTCACTTTGACCCAGTGATAGTCACTGTGTCTCCCACGAAGTTCACTTTTTACCTTTTCTTCCTTGTTATTTGTTTTCTTTCATAACAAAGGGCCAACAGGCCCCCAACACTCACCTATGACTTGTCCCGACGCACTTCAGATCTGCTCCTTTTTTTTTACTTTAACTTTAGACTGTGGAGTGCAGCCTTTGCTTTCTGATTTATGCCTCCTTCCCATCCTTGTGCAGACTGTCTTTTCTGTGTTTGGTACCCAGTTTCAACTGCACCTGGTACCTAAACCCTTTTCCTCATGCTTTTACTTGGAGCTATGAGGCAGCTGGTTGTCATAGTACAACTTCATCCAACTATCATTCACCAATCTTTCTTTCCATTCTCCATTCAACGTCTTCAGTTGCATAGCTCCTCCTTCTCTGACGTAGGCAATCTCATATGGTCTAAGCCAATGCATTCTAAACTTCCCAGGGTGTTTAATAAACTTACTGTCATATACCAGTACTAAATCACCTTGCCTGAATATCTTTTTCTTGATGTGCATGTCACCTTTTATCATTCCTTCTGAACTTGTTGATGGAAGCCTACAATGAATCTATATTCTTCTAGTTCGACTAATTGTGCTAGCCTCTCATGAACAGTGCCAATATCATCCATGTTTATAAATGCAGCAATTCTTAAGCTTGGTACCAAGTACTCCATTGGGACAATAGCTTCAAGACCATAAACCAACTTGAAAGGGGTTTGCGTTGTTAATTTCTTGCAAGTGATTCTATAAGCCCAGAGTACTGCTGGTACTCTTAAGTCCCAGTCATCCATGTTCACACTGCAAATCTTTGTCAATGTTGTCTCCAAGATCTTGTTGAATGCTTCGACTGTTCCATTGGCTTGTGGATGATAAGGTGTACTCTTCTGATGGTGGATTGCAAATTCTTCAGTCAGAGCTTCAACTATCTTATTGATGAAGTGTGTACCTTGATCACTCATAAGGACCTTAGGGCATCCAAACCTGGTTATTATGTCATCAAATATAAAACATGCAGTTGTAGATGCACTGCAATCCTTGACTGCTCTTGCTTCATCCCATCTAGTCAGGTATTCTTTCGCAGTGATAATATACCTTGCTCCTGTGTGCTTTCCTGGTGGGTTTATAGGTCCCACGAAGTCAATGGCCCATTTTTCAAATGCCTGCAGGGTCATCTGTGGTGCTAATGGTATCTCATCTCTTTGGGATGGTTTTCCAACTCACTGGTATACATCGCATTCTCTGGTATATTCTTTATCATCTCTGTGTAATGTAGGCCACCAAAGGCCAACTCGCAGAACTTCTGCGCAGTTGCTTTCCCTGCGTAATTTCCTCCTGCAATGCCTTCATGAGCTTCTGTGAGGATCATCGGGTGCTCTGTTTCCATAATGCATCTTCTTAATATCTCATTAGGTCCTATTTTATATAGTTGACCAGCTATTAGCGAAAAATCTGTAGCACGCACCACTAGTTGTTTCTTCTGGGAGATTGTATGCTCACTCGGATCCATTCATGTTGACAGGAATTGGACTATGTCTGTGAAGTGGTCATAAATATTTCTAATGGTGAGAAGTTGTGCATATAGTAATGTATCCTCCAGACTGGTAGGTTCTTCGCCATGTTCCAACCTCGACAGGTGGTCTGGGCCTTTGTTCATTTTTCCTGTCTTAACTATGATCTCAAAATCATACTCTTGAAACAACAGAAGCCATCTGCAGATTCGCCCCCCCAACATTGGCTTGTTGACTAGGTACTTCAGCGCAGAGTGATTTGTAAACATTTTAAAGTGTCCTCCCAACAAGTAGTGGTGGAATTTTTGCAATGCATACACCATGGCTAGTCCCTCTCTCTCTGTAGTGGTGTAATTAACTTCAGTTGTGGATAGGTTCCTGCTAGCAAATGCTAATGGATGATCAATGTCCCCTTCTCCATGTTGTGCCAGTACTGCTCCTAATGCAATGGAAGATGCATCAACATGCACATGAAATTCCTTGCTCCAATCCAGGAAGACTAGAATAGGTGCAGTTACCATCTTTTGTTTCAGTGTGTCAAAGCTTTGTTGGCATTATTCTATCCAACCAAACTGACAGTATTTCTTTAATAAATTCTCCATTGGCATAGTAATCTGAAAATATCCTTTGATAAATTTCATGTAATAGCCAGTATGTCTTAGAGCAGTGCACAGTTGTTTGATTGAAGTAGGTGGTGGCAAATCAACTATAATTGCAATCTTGGATGGATCCACCAACAATCCTTGCTTGCATACAATATGACCTAATAATACTCCAAATGGTGAGAAGAAGATGCACTTCTTCAAATTCAAAGCAATTTGACACTGCCTGCATTTATCCAGCATTAGCCTTGGACATTCAATATTATTTTTCAACAAACTAAAAACAGTCCAGTCATCAAAGTATGCTTCTAAAAACTTATGCAAAAATTCTTTGAATGCTTCAACCACCACCCTGGAAAAGATGGTTGGGCATTATTCAATCCAAATGGAATTATTGTATATTGGTAGGATCCCCACTCTGTGGCAAACGTAATCTTATGGTGATCCTCCTTGGTGATGTGGATTTGATTGTATCCTGAAAATCCATCTGTAAAAGAATATACTTCTTGGCCTCCCACATTATCCAACACTTCATCTGTGAATGGTGTAGGGAAAGGATCATGTAGACAAGCATCATTCATCTTCTTGAGATCTACGCAAATTCTGATCTCACATGTCTTCTTATCTTGCACTACCATGGGGTTAATCCATTCTGACTCCTCGACAGGTTCAATAATCCCTACTTCCAGCATTCTGTCGAGCTCAATATTCACTTTTTCCTTATATTTTGGGTTCAATCTGTAGGGTCTTTGCTTGACTGGCTTTGCATCTGGTTTCAAAGGTATTCTCATTTCTCCCATAGGTCCTTTTATACCCTTCATATCAGTGAACTTGGTCGGGAACAAGTCCTGATACTCGTGCAATAATTCTAGGATTTTGTCAATGGTAGTAGCATCCCAGTAATCTCTGACATTGGCAAGCTTTGGCGTATCCTCTGTCCCAATATTGAATTTCTTTATCTTTATTGGTTGTCCAATGAATGGCAGTTCAACTCCTGGTCCTTACACGTCTCTCTGGCCTTCTGTTTCTATGATATTCACCTTCCTTGGCTCATCATCTTCATCGGCATTTATGTTGTAGCAGATCTGCAGTTTCTAGAGGGGCGCAGTCCATTCATCCTCTTCTTTCTCTAAAGGGAGGCCATATGACTCCTTAAATACTTTCTTTCTCACCATCTGTAGTGCTTGATCTACTGAAGGAAATTCACTTTCAAACAAAAAGGTGGTTATAAAATTCTGGATCATACCTTCCCATTCTGAGGTGACGAGGAGCAGTTATGCTTGAAGGTACCAGTTGATCGGGGTGGTATCCAGCATGTTGATGAATCTGCGTACCCATTGTTCTCGAGGAACGTCACTCCAAACCTCTTCACAGTTGTGTATGTTGTCCTTTGGGCAGCTTCGACCTATGTATCTTACTTCCCAGCTTCCTACTTATGTTGAAAACCAAGTTTTCATCAAAGTGTGACATTGTGTCAAGTCCGTGATGTTTCCCTTGTGCGTTCCCCACCATCTTGTTGGCATGGCCTTCATGGCCTCATCCATTGCCAACAGCCTATGTTGTGTTGGTACACTTGTCTCAAATTCTAATAAGAAGTTCTTTAAAGGGTTCAGCCCATCAAATATGGGAAGATTACTCACTGTTGTGCCAATCCAGCGAACTTCTCTGGTTAACCTAGCACATCTTCTTGTAGATACTTTGTACTTCTTGTTCTACCAGTTCTCCATCTCTTCTTCTGAGTCGGATGAACCTGTGTTGTCACTTCGCCAGCTCAGATTCTCTTCATCTGTAGGGTTGATATAATCTTGTTGTCTGGTTGTTAATTTGTATATTTTTTCCAGTTCAAATGTGTGGTCTTCTTCTCTGACAGGCTTTGTATATCGGGGACCCTCATCTGGATCTAAAGGTGCAATGACCCTAAGGCTAGATTTCTCAAATGTCATGCGTATTTTCTTTAGACCAACAATAGTAGAATTTTCAAAGGCCCAATCAATTCCTAACAATGCAGGGTAAGGGAAACTATCATCAACAATTTCAATTACCTCAAAGTCTGCAAAGGTTCTTACTCCATTGATGTCTACTGGGACATGCTCTAATCGTCCAAATGGGCTGACAGCTTGTTGATTATCCATGTGAAGCCTGATAGGGGAATATATCATCTTGGGTTTTCCCATCAGTGCCCAAGTCTGCTTCGTCATGAAATTGACCTCTGACCCTAAGTCGAGGACCACATAGTCTATCTCATACTCTCCTATCTGAGCATTCAAGTGTAATTCTTTATTTGTCCTTCTCCTTTTTCCAATTTGGTGTACTGCCCTATTTAGTAATGGGTCTATCTTTCCTAGCTCATATTGCTTGATTAAATATTGTAATTCTTGTACAACGCCTTTATCTTGAATCATCTTAACACAAGTGCACAAAAATTCCATGAGTTTGCTTACCTCTTTCCCTTTTGTTGGCGATGCAGACGGGTCAAACACCTCAGGCATGCCATATTCTTTGATTTTTGGTTGTTTCTTTGATGAAGATCCTTGACCTCTTTTGAACTCTTTTCTTGCCTCCTCGAATATATGTCTTTCTTTCTGAGCATCGAACATCGGGGTCTTTTCTATAGCTTTCCTGACTCCGTGGTTGTTTTCAATCTTTCCTTGGGCTGCTCTGTCTTCTCCTGTAGCAGCGCCTCCTCGAGTGATATCATCGACTCTAGGGTCTGCTCTGCGAGGTTCAGCATATATTAGTTTTACTTGTGGGTTCTGTTGAGGTCCTCGTCTTTCCTTAAGTTTATCCATCAACACAGGGCATTTCTCTATGACATGCTCAAAGGAGTTACAGTAACTACAGGTTGTACAAGGATTATGACAATCCCTTGCCAAATGTCTTGGTTGCGTGCAGTTGTAACAGATTATTTGACCTCGGCCTCGGCCCATACCTCCTCCTCCTCTGTACCCCCCGTGAGAATTGAAGTTTCCTCTCCCTGGAGAGTTGTATTGTGGAGTGTTTCCTTCTTGTTGTACTTTGCCTTGCATCTTGTATATGTCTCTCGACCTTTCATGCATGAGATCATAAGCTCTACAATCTCGATCATCATGCCCCACTGATTTACAGAATGTACAATACAAGTTTGTGGGTATCTGAACATACTTCTGCATGTAGTAGCACTCACCTGGGCAATGCCTATTTCTGCATACATCGCACCAGGGTAGGTTAACTTGTTTCAAAGGGCTCGGTGCCCCTGAGTCCAAGTACTCATGAAATAACGAACAGTTTTCCTTATCATGACCTTCAAATCTGCATCTTACACACCAGATATCTTCCCTTTTGTCTTTTCCCTTATCTTTCTTCATATCCTCGACCTGTAAAGACAAACTAGTTAGCTGACTCATGATCTAGCTAATGCCTGGGCTAGATTCTCCCATAAGTGTTGATTCAAGCTTCATGGCGATCTCCAAATCTTTTGCCTGTGATGCAATCTTATGCTGCATCAGAGGGACTCTTATGTGTGGCAACAACGCAGTGATGAACCATTCTTTGTTCTATTCATCGGAGATCTGAAAAGTTAATCGGCCTGTCAGGGTCTTGAATCTCTGGTCGAACTCCCAAACAGGTTATGCTACCCTTTGTTTAATCTCTTTTAGTTCTGTAATACATTGTGACTTTGACTTAGGTTTCTTAAACTCTGCAATCAGTGCATTCTTGATCTCATTCAGGGGCTTAGGCTGTGCCATTCCTTGGACAAGTTTCATGTACCAGCTCAGTGCATGGTCCCTTACCATAGTGTTGAACTGGGTTCTCTTAATGACCTCATCGGTAATACTTTTAATGTTTCATACGGCTTCACACAGAAACCAATGTTGATCTAGATCTTCAGATCCATCCCCTCTAAAGATAGGGAGTCTCATTTCATTTGCCATAGAGTTGACTAGGCTTCTTGTCTGAGTAGATGTTGAGCTACTAGTAATAGTACTTTGAAGATTTTGGTGGTTCTGACTATTCTGACTACTAAGTACTATTGGGACAACAGGAGGATTAATGTTACTTACTTCAGTAGTCCGTGCAGTTCCTGAGTTTTCTGGCTCGCTTTGGCGCAATTCTTCAGCTTCCCCTTCTTCTGTTCTGGTGGGCTCGAGATGCTCTTCGTCGGTTAGATCTACCTCTTCTCCGCTATAGAAACCCTCTTCTTCGTAGTTTTTCTTAAACAAGTTCTCAAGGTGAACCCCTCAACATACTTTTCCACTGCGCATATGTCCTGCTTCTGTGTCACTGTCGATGTCCAAGATTTTGAACATTAACCTTTTCTGGTTCAACCAATCTACTGTATCTTCAAGATGTGATTTTCATGCAATAGCATCTTGATTCTTAGCTTCATAAAGCGCAAAAATTTTCCTCTGGTCCTTTGAAAAAGTATCTCTCAGCTTGGCTATATGATTTTGTTCTGTCCATAGAAAACTCGGTGATATACCCTCCAATGGTACTATCAAACCAATGATCTACTGCTTTGGATACAGCGTTTTCAATTCTCTTGACCTTCTGGATCAACGTCGGTGTCCAAACCACAAGAGGTATAGATCGGATCTCAAACTGTGTGTCAGCTAACCTAGCCAACCACTCATGTATCTCTTGATGGATTCCTCTAAAGAAGATCTTGTGAATGTCGGTGAAGATGTATCTTTGTAGCCAATCTTCAGTACTTAGTTTAGGGTTCTTGTTATGGGCTTCAGCGAAGTCCTTCTCTTGATCCTCTATCCACTTCTGAATCTATGTCTTCGATGGGAACCACATTGACATTACCTTAAAAAGATTCTAGTCCCATCAATGGAACCATTTGTGGGCACGGGGCAGACCCAGGGTTCACTCCAAGAGCGCACCAACAAGCCCTAGATACTGGCCCTTTTGGCAACACATGCGAAGCAGATGCAGTCTCACCCGAAGCAGCGATGGGGGGGTTGCAGGACAGAGATGTCTACAACCAGGGGAATATCAAGGGGATCTTGTACAACAACAATCACGGTATTCATATATCATTTACTAGCGAGATCTACTCTGTGCAGCTATAGTTCTTGATCTAACACAGTAATGCAAAAAACCGTATAATAATGACATAGATCAAAGCATTAATCGCTCACACAACACAAGATGTACATGGTTCACCCTCTCTCTAGGGCTACGTCCACAGAAATGTGCTTATAATATATTAAGATAGAGCTTATAGTTATGATCTGCACTCCTGTCCAGCAGATCCTCTCTCTCCTCCCTCCTGCGCACCCAACTGCAGGACCTAATATTCACACCCAACTGAAGATCTTACAATACCAGAAGGCTTCAACACTTCTCCCTCCCAATACAATGACCTCTCACCACAACAATAGAGCTAAATCAATAACAATATCATAACCCCAAAAGTACCGACCAAACCTAGGCCCTTAAGACCTCTATTTATACATTACAATCTTTCATCGACATCTTTAGGACAAACCCTAAGTGTCCAAAACCCTAGATACCAAAACCCTAGGTGTCTAAAACCCTAGGTCAACTTGACCCATGTTTTTAGGGCTTCGTCGGCCTGTCTTTCCTTTCTTCTCATGCGGTGCTCCAAAGCATCCAATGGTGGCTTTCTCCACTTCCTGAGTCATCCTAGATCCATCTTCCTTGTTGATCTGTCATCCTCAATCTCTTCATCCAACGACTTGCTTTTCCGCACTTTGCTCCATATTTTATGCTCTTTTTCTCACTTCGACCCAGTGATAGTCACTGTGTCTCCCGCGAAGTTTGTTTTTTACCTTTTCTTCCTTGTTCTCTATTTCCTTTCATAACTAAGGGCCAATAGTTCGAGAGTTCAGACATCGGAGAAAGGAGGAGAGCTAACTTGTGAGTTCGCGAAACTCGAAGGCCCAAAGTTCTTAGCCCCAACTCACAGCCAAGGCCACATCAGCATAGAATAAGGGAAGGAGCTAGCATTGCTAGGCTCTACTTCAGAGAACGGAAGTTGTGAGAGTCAAGATAACCCACAGGAGAATATCCGAAGCACGAAATTTTGAAGCACCTTTTTTTATTGGTGAGTGGTCATAGCTAGTGGTCATGTTGAGAGGAACATTGCACCCGGTGCTTGTTCATGTGGGTAAAGTTCACAAGGACCTGTGGATTAAAAAGCCTACGCGTGTATAATCCAACAACACAGATTAAATAGACAATCTAATCAAAGAGTTATTGTTTCACTTCGTGATTTCTTGATCAGTTACAATTCAATTATATGTACTAAGACATTGTTCTTGGGCGTTTGAGATTCGTAGTGTAACGGATTATGAGAAAAAGTATAAAAGAAAAATGTCGTGACAGAGTGTGGTTGGTTGTTTTTCTGTAAAATGAGTTGAACTGTATGTAATGAAAATTACAGTATGAACATAATGAGAACAAATTCAAAGATGAAGAACAGAAGTGGGAAGAAGTAGAAATGGTGAAAAGAACATAATGTACAAGAACCTAGTGTTATCACTCCAAGAAACCCTTTGTGGTTGCAAACCAAAGGTGCTTGGTAACTTAAGAAATGAATGTTTTTGTATTTTATAAATGTGGATCAATGGGATAACTCAATTCATCTAATAGCATTCAGACATCAAAATGGTAAACAAATAGACAGTGCTCTCCAAGATTGGTTAAACAGCAAAATAACTTTCAGTGGATGAAGAAAAGATTGTTCATAAACCAGTGCAAAGCAGAGTCTAATAAACAACTAAAGAAACTGATTATAATGTCATGAACCAAACAATAGGATAACAGCTATTCAAGGTTTGACAACAAGATAACAGTGAAGAAGAAATATGAAAAACTGATACCAAAATGGAAAGGAACCTGTGATCTATATTAGCAATGAAAATTTGAGTACAAAAGTGTATTACAGTATCCAGAATCGAACCCCCTAGAGCTCCAAATGTATTTGGTTTTATAGCCTCTTACAATCAGTTTCAGATCCTAAAACAATGGATCTGATATTCTAAAAATAGAAAGTCAAAACTAATTCACAAAAGATAAGGAGAGATCCTCAAGATGAGGTCAACCTCTATCTTTTGGTCTTCAAACATTGATTGAAAGTTGATGAAGTGTAGCCTAGCCTTCCAAGGCTCTTTGATCTGTTCCTTTGAAAGTGGAATTCGAATTTGATGATGTGTGCCAAAAATCCCTATCATTTTGCCCTTGAAAATCACTAAATCTAGTCAAAAAAATGCCCTTTTGACTTTCATCTCCAAGAATGGCCTTCAGATTTTGATTTGATAATTCATAACCATCTTATTGAAGAAGGATTCAAACCATTCAAACCCAAAAATTCTTGATCTGGGCGAAAATTTGGCTATTATGGCCGTGACATCTTTCAACAGTGCACTTGCCTGAAAAATCTGCTCCTGCGCTGTTGAAAGTCGCTACTTTCCACAGGTAACTAGTCAAAATTCTGCCTTCTGCGCTGGTGAAAGTGAAGATTTTTTCAAAATCTAATTTCTTAGTCATGGAGAGTCCTTTTTGCATGTTTAAATAGTTGATCGACATCTAAAAATCCTGAACTTTCCAACGGTGCTTTCATATCTACATTTGGAGCTCGGGAAGCAAGTCAAATTTTCCCTGCAAGATTAGGCATCTTTCCTTCAAAAATGTCGGTGCGTTTTTTAGTGCTAACACCTAGGAGCATGAGAAGAATAGAGAAAGAGCAGATGGAAAGAGACAACAAGTGGAGTCAAGCATAAACAGACAGAAGCATAGCAGAATTGCATAAAAGATATGAAATGGTAAGCATTGACATATATGTATTGTTGTAAGGTATTATTCAAGCAAGGATCTATAATCAGGGTGGTAGGGTGGTTCTAGGGAGGACTTTGGTCCTCTCTTATTCAAGTTGGTGCTTGAATACTGGGAGTTGTAGCTTCCATCCAATTGTGGCTAGAAAATAGGGTGGTAGGGTGGTGCTAGTGAAAACGAAGAGTTGGTGTTGCTAGTGAATATTGAGGGTTGGTGCTCTCTACTAGTTGCAGCTTGTTAAAGAAGAGGTTGTAACCTCATTTTTAGTTGGTGCTCAAAGATAAATGATGTACAAAACATAATAGATTTCTTATCATTCTAAGAAGAAGAGGTTTTCTCCCTTTATGGGTTTCCTCATGAATATTTGTCTCTGTGTATATCATATGTGTGATTGATGTTTATTATTTTTGTTGTTCATGTCTTGCATAATCTTGGTGATCACTTGGAGAAGATTAATAATATTTTAACATTATTAAGATTGTTTAAGCACAATAACAACTGATTCACCCCCCCCCCCCCTCTTAGTTGTCTTGGTAATCTCAATAATTGGTATCAGAGCGGGTTCCTTTTATTTAAAGGTAGATCTATAAGCTTAAACATGGCAAGTCATGAAGGGACTTCAACCAATAAGCCTCATATGTTTGATGGAACAAATTTTTCTTTCTAGAAAGTTAGAATGAAAACATAAATTATGGCCTTAGGTGCTGATGTTTGGGATGTAGTAAAGACTGGATACACAAAACCTATTGTGCTAGTTTCCAAAGATGATAAGCTAGAATTTAGCTTCAATGCAAAGGCATTGAATTCTATCTTGAGTGGGCTTTTTGAAGCTAAGTTTGTAAAGGTGATGCATCTTGAATCTACCAAAGAGATGTGGGATAAACTTATTAGCAGTTATGAAGGAACTGCGAAAGTAAAAGGTGCCAAACTTCAAACATATAGATTGAAATTTGAACAACTAAAGATGAATGAGGATGAAACATTTAGTAAATATTTTTTAATAATTGAGGAGTTTCTGAATTCCATGAAGGGTCTTGGTGAGAAGATTGAAGACGCACTTTTAGTTCAAAAGATTTTAAGATATTTGCCTGATAGATTTAATCCAAAAGGTTCTGCAATAAAAGAACTGAATGATCTTAAAATTATGCCTATTGATCAACTCCTAGGAACTCTAATTGCGTATGAAATGAGGATTAGTAAGGATAAATCCACCACTAGAGAAGTATATTTTAAAGAAGACAAGAATATTGATTCGGAATTAGATGAGATTGAGGCTAAATTTGTGAGAAGGTTAAAGAAAGGACCGGGAAAATACAAAGGCAAGTTTCCATTTAAATGTTTCAACTGTGGTAAGATAGGTCATTTTTCATCTAAGTGTCCTCACAAATAAAAAGACCAGAACTCTGATGATGAAAAGAAATACAAATTTAAGAAATATAGTAAAAAGAAAAGTTTGTGTGCAAATGATGATGACTCCTTAGAAGACATAGATAGAAATTCATCTTGTGAAGATAAAGTGAATGATTTTATGTTTATGTCCATAAGATACCTTGATGATGAATACACAATAAGTTACATGAATGAATAATAAGTTGTGGTTGATATGGAAGGTGAACTAATCAATGCTTTAGAAGAGATTGAGAGGCTCAGACTTAAGAAGAGAAAACAAAAAAAATTGTTGATGCAGTTTGAAAAGAATGGTAAAGAACCAAGTAAAGATTTTGTTCTGTTAAAAGTATAATTAGAAGAAGAAAAGAAAATAGAAGATATTATAAAACAACAATTAGCAGAGAAGAAGGTGAGATGTGAAGCTCTGGAAGAAGAAGCAGTGAAAGCTAGAAAAGAGTTGGAGAAGTTTCAAGCCTTGTATCACCAAAATCTGTCAAGTATCAAAGCCTCAGAACAATTGAATAGCATCCTGAGTAAACAATGATCTCCATTGATAAAAACTGGTCTAGGTTATGAAAGTGGTTCTAGTAGCAATCAGCCAAAAAATAAAGAATCAACTAAGATGATCAAATTTCAAGTCAACAAACAATCAGATTATGATCATACTCTGCAGACAAAAGTTAATAAAGATGAGTTGAATTCTAAACAGGAACAAAGCAAACAAAAGATAAGTAACCAATTTCAATAGGAAAGTCAATATTTAGGTCTCAAAATTTGTTCTATGGTTACTGTTATTATTGTTCTAATTTTAGTCATAAAGCTGCAAATTGTGGAATTAAGTTTAAAAGTATGCAACTCAGGAGGTCACAGAATGAACAATGGTTGCAACATAGAACTAAACAGTCAGTGAGTAGACAACATCATAACAATTATTTTGATCCATTGTATAATGAGCTTGAATGTTACATTTGTCATAATTTTGGTCACAAAGACTTAGATTGTCATTTGAAGAATTACAAAGTTGATCCAAGAATAAATTTCTCAGCTGAAAATGTCAAAATATGGAAAAAGAAAGAAAGTAATAAGCGTGGGTTAGTACTTTCTACTCAAAGAGAAAATGATCCTTGGTATATTGACAGTGGATGTTCCAAACATATGACTAGAGGCAAAAGTAAGTTTTTGTCTCTAAGTGAAAGAAAATCAAGGAATGTAACTTTTGGAAATGATGCACCAGAAAAAATCAAAGGTAAAGGAATGGTAAGTCTAAGTAATGGAAAAGGGAAATCTCAATATGTGTTGTTTGTAGATGGTTTGAAACATAATCTGCTTAGTGTCAATCGAGTTTGTGACAGAGGATGTGAAGTTGTTTTCACTTCTAAATATTGTAGAATACAATCTGTGTATTCAGGACAACTGATTGCAAAAGGCATAAGAACATAAAACAATGTCTATGTTTTGAAAGAAGAAAAAGAATAATGTCACTTAAGTAAGTATGATGAAAGTTGGTTATGGCATAGGAGACTTGGAAACCTAAATTTTGATCATCTAATCAAACTTAGAAACAGTGGGGCGGTAAAAGATCTTCCAAAGATATCAAATCCATATGACTTTGTATGTAAACCTTGCCAAATAGGAAAGGTTACTCGGACACAGTTTAAATCTAAGAACTTTGCATCAACATAGAAACCTCTTCAGTTAGTACATATGGATTTATGTGGACCATCAAGGAAGGAAGGTATAGGAAAAGAAAATTATTTCATGTTGATTATTGATGATTATTCTAGACTCACGTGGGTTGCCTTTCTGAAAGAAAAATCTGAAGCATTTGAAAAATCCAAAGTGTTTAAGGCTCTGACTGAGAATCAAACAGGAAAAATATTGAACCCAGTAAGGTCTGATAGAGGAGGAGAGTTTAGTTCAGGGGATTTCAAAGAGTTTTGTGATAAACATGCGATCAAAAGAGAGTATATTGTTACAAGGACACCACAACAAAATGGAATAGTTGAGAGGCAGAATAGATCAGTTCAGCAGATGGCAAGATCAATGATGAATGAAAGGAATATTGCTCAGACATATTGGGTAGAAGCAACTCATACAACTATATGTATTCTTAACAAATCTCATCTCAGTCCATAAAGTGACAAGACTCCTTATGAACTATGGTTTGGAAGACCTTCTTCAATCAAGCATTTTAAAGTCTTTGGGAGTAAGTGTTATATCAAGAATAATGATGAAAATCTTGGCAAATATGATGACAAGGCTGATGAAGGTATCTTCTTAGGGTATGCTACAAACAGTAAAGGATACAAATGTTATAATAAGAGGTTTCATAAATTGGTTCATTGTATTGACATAAAAGTTGATGAAGAAATCCTTGAACGAGATAAGCAGTGTTGAATCAACAACAAAGGATGTAGTTGAAGTTGAGGATGAACAGGTCCAAGAATTAGAAAGAGAAGACTCTGAGTCAGATGAAGATATAAATACTCAGGCAGACTCAAATCAACAGACAGAAACAAAACCACCTCTCGAAATTATTAGAAAGAATCATCTTGAAAAACAAATAATTGGTGATATGAATAAAGGAGTTCAGACAAGAAGGCAATCGATTAAAGACCCAGAAAAATCTCATATTTCTTTCCTATCTATGATTGAAGGCAAACATTTTTATGAAGCCAGCAAGCATGACGATTGGATTAGAGCTATGAATGAAGAGCTTGATCAGATTGAGAAAAACAATACATGGGAGTTTGTTCCTAGACCTGCAGATAAGAATGTAATGGGCTCCAAATGGGTTTTCAAGAATAAAATGAATGAACAAGGACAAATTGTTAGGAATGAAGCCATATTGGTGTGTAAGGGGTATGCACAAGTTGAAGGATAGGATTTTTATGAAACCTTTGCACGAGTGGCAAGATTGGAATCCATTAGAATGTTTCTTGCCTATGCATGTCATAATAATTTTAAAGTATATCATATGGATGTTAAGTCAACATTTCTTAATGGAGACCTAGAAGAAGAAGTATATATGGAACAACCTGAAGGATTTTCACTCATAGATAATCCTGACTATGTCTACAAGTTGAAAAATGCATTATATGGACTCAAACAGGCACCAAGAGCCTGCTATTGTAGACTGGACAAATTTTTACAGGACAAAGGTTCAAGAAAGGTATTATTGACAGTAATCTATACATTAAGTCTGAAGGTGATGATTTATTAGTTATTTTGGTTTATATAGATGACATTATTTTTTAATATATTGATGACCTTTATGTTCAGTGGTTTTCTAATTCTATGCAAATTGAGTTTGAGATGTCCATGATGGGAGAACTTTCATATTTTCTTGGTTTTCAAATCAATCAGAGTTATGCAGGGTTATTTATCTATCAAGAAAAGTATTTGAAATACATGTTGAAGAAGTTTCAGATGGAATATTCTTCTCTTGTTAGTACACCTATGTTGGTTGGTTGCAAGCTTAGTAAAGATGATATTTCACCTGATGTTGATCAAAGAACATATTGATCAATGATACGCAGTCTTATGTACATCACAGCATCTCATTCTGATATAATGCAAGTTGTTGGAATGGTAGGTCGTTATCAGTCGGCTCCTAAAAAAAGTCATTTAGCAGCTTTCAAGAGGATATTCAAATATTTGAAGGGTACAATGACTTATGGTCTTTGGTATCCTAGAAATCAAAATTTTCAATTAACTGCATATTCAGATGTTGATTGGGAAAATTGTTTGGATGAGAGAAAGAGCACCAGTGGAGGTGCATTCTTCTTAGGTGATTTGTTAGTAGCATGGCTTAGTAAGAAGCAGGGATCTATTTCTTTATCAACTACAGAGGTAGAGTACATTGTTGTTGCTACTTGTTGCACTCAGTTATTATGGATGATACAAACTCTTGCAGATTTGAAGGTAACTTATATTGATCCCATTCCAATTCACTGTGATAACACAAGTGCCATTAGTGTCTCCAAGAATCATGTTCTCCATTCAAAGACTAAGCATATACCAATAAAATATCATATTTTCAAAGAGCAAGTTACAAACAGAGTTATTCAGCTGAATTATATTCCTTCCACAGAGCAGATAGATGATACCTTTACTAAACCATTAGCAAAGACACCATTTGAATATATTTGTCAGAAGTTGGGGGTCATATATTATTTCATCTAATGTGTTCACCTTGTCAGGGGGAGTACTTATTGATTATCTGTTGTATTTTTGGTGAATATTGTTCTGGTTCTTCCATTCGTAACAACTGATAGCCAAATATAATGTCCCTGTGCCTGTAAAAATACTTTCGTCCTTCTGCTCCATATCTCATACTTAAAACCATTCTGACCATTAAACATTAGTACTCCATTCTCAGAATAATCCATGATCTCCTTCTAGTG